>VZTE01002243.1:0-11208 GCA_013397775.1 Eulacestoma nigropectus
TATGTGTTTCTACGCTAACAACCTCTTAAACCTGTCTTAAACGAAGACAAATTTCTTGCTCAACTAAAGGGGCATGAGAGAGAAAGTGAAAAAATAATAATTTTGTCCAATACATTTGTATATTTTGTACAGATCTCATTGGCCAATATACAGCTCAGTCTGATAATGGAGATGTGGCACTGAATCTTCTATAGTTGTCCATTTATGTTGGGCAATTTGCCCACGAGATGAATCTTTTTCAGATCAGGGACACAAACCAAGATTGCTTTGTTCATATACTCTGTGGTACTAGCTTATATAAAGATAACATCAGAGGCAATGAAGATTATTTGGGATGTGTATTCGTTGTTGTTTGCCTGTCCTGATCTCAGCTGCTTCTTCCAGGGGTTTAGTAATAATTGCATTCAGTCTGTTGGGGGAACAGTAGGGAATGATCTTTCTTAGCCATTCACCTCGTTCTCCCTTTCAGGTCTGACACATCACCTTTTGAAAATGTTCATTCCCTCTGAATGTTAAAGACACCATGTTTTTATTGATAATTCTGCTATGTCTCCTCTATACAGTCTACAATTAGGGCACATTCAGAATTAGGGCTGAGATTTCCAGAGGTTGCCCAGAGATCTGCCCCAGTGGTGGAAAATCCTGAATGGCATGGGATGTAGGTTCATACTCTGCCTGTTTTGAGAAGTAGAATTCCTGTGTAGAGATAACACACTCTTACAGACTTGTTTGAGCCTCCTGCTGGGACAGAGAGAAATCATAAAAGCACATCCTGGAGATAAACTGTGTGTGTGGGAAGTTGTTTGTTTCATGGGGGCAGGTAGTGGGCCTCCCCTCACCGCTGCCCTCTATGTTTAGCTAAGCCTGATGGAGCCATGTGTCTCTGCCACCCAGCGTTGTTAGAGAGGTAATGTAATAAACCTACACTTTGCGTTTCAGCTGAGGCTTGTCAGTTGCCCTGGTTACCTCTATGTGTTGATTCACACAATAGGCAAAACCCCCACTGTCATAATGACATCTAGATGTCTTTTATCTGATAAGTTCCCCAATTCTTCTCACAATGTTTATCATAAGTGACACCCTTGGGAACTTTTTCTTTTCTTTTTTTAAACCAAGTCACGTCCTTCCAGCCATAATCTGGCATCATAAATACTATTTTTAGACCTATTTTATCCAAAGGATCAACAAAACAGATATGTCATATTTCAAGTCCTTTGAAACACATACACAACCAACTCATTCTAGAGGGCTTGGTCCCACATATTTTGAAATGTTAGCTTATTTAAGTAATTATAGGAGGAAAATAAATTGTAAGAAACAAAAATACCCTTCTTTGTTACGGGAAGTAATTTGGATGAAGGAAGTCCCCCTAAGGGCTATCTAGAAACAGTAGACAATCTCGATATATATGGTTTCTGCAAAGTTTTCTTCTGTACTCAACACAATCAGCTCCCATACCAAAGGATAACTAAGATGAATGACTACTAAGAGGACAGGGTAGAGGGGAAGAAGCATTTATTAAATTAATTATTTTAAAAAATTTTTTCATTAATCAAGGCTTGTTCTTTAACCAGATCCAAAAAGGAGCTTGTATGTATATGAAGTTCCAGCACAGTTCATCACTCAAGAGAACCTTGCAAAATCAGTACCTCAATTTTCTTATTTTCTTGGGTTTTTTTTCCTTTTGGCATCATTGATTAAAAAAAAAAAAGTAGCCATCATCAGCTTTAAAAGACTCTTTTATTGAATATATTCCCCGAGCTGGGACTTCTCCTTAATACTCTTTCCCTACCCATCTATCACCAAAATGCAGATTTTAGAGATAAAGGGACTTGAAGTCCCTTATAACAGAGGTAGAAAATAACATGACTGAAGAAGACCTCAAATATAGGCTTAACTTTTAACAATGTTTTTATTATTATGCAACAGTATTTTTAACACTTCTGCAATGACTTTGCTGAGAAGAAAGTTATGGTACTCTTTACGAAGTCTAAGGAAGTTACTAATATGATCGACATCTGAATCAAAAATTCTATTTATTGTATTGATCAGGCCTAAAAATAATTAAGCCTCACAAAAATGCTTTCAAGATTAAATGGTAGAGGGGAATATTCTATTCACCAGTGAAGGCCACAGCCTTTCTGAAAACGTTTGGAACGATGGAAACAATGCATTATGCAAACAATACCCTATACTATGACAGTGTAAAATACATAAACATTAGCAACCTCTGGGTGGACCAGTTCTTTTTGCATTGATGAGATGTATACATCACATTACAACAGATTTTGACCACTGTTGAAGACATTTCTTCTTTTTCATTACTCAGCCTCTCAAGTGTATACCATGGTTGAATATCAAATATAACATATAACATTGCAAAATTATAGTCATCCTCCCATTTCTTCTGTTTCTGTTTACATATACCATACTTCATTTCAAATTATTTAAGTAGCACCAATCAACTTCAATAACAAATAGCGTGAAGCAACAAATTTTACATTTGAATGAAAGTTTATTCATTACCCAAGCATAGCTTTACTGTTCACTTCAGCTATGGTTTCTTTATTTTAAAAAATTGGCAGATGTTTTACTGCCTGCTTTCTTTCATAGGAGTCTCTGTTGCTAAGGACCCAGTCCTGCCAACTGGAAGCTCTAAGGAGATGATAATACAGGAAATGGCTATGTGAGAGCTGTGAGTCATATGGTGTGACAGTTCCTTGGAATGGGAGTCCACAGCGCTCTGGTAATGCTGGCAGACTGTGGCGCTCAAACTGTTTCAGACTGCAGAATGAATCAAGTGTTTGATAGACATTAGTATGTGTCAAGGGCAGTAGTTCCCCAAACAATGTTGGGTGAAGAAAACTGTAGCTAGAAGCTCAATTGCCAAAATTAAAAAAAATATATCAGAAAACAGATAAACCTTTTTACATAGAAAATAATGTCCAAAATAACACCATAAAAAGAGTTTTTATTCATCTCTGCTGGGAAAATTGAAACATTAAATACCGTGATCTTTCATCTGTTCTTAGGGAAAGAAATACTGCACAATGAACTCCTTCTCCTCTTGATGGCCAGGACAACCAAACATTTGTTAGCTGCACACATAATCACATTATTTACACAGCACCTGAAACAGTATCCAAAGTCTTCTTAGCAATCTTCTTCACAGCACATATGCATCTGTGATTTTGCAGATGAAAGCTTGTTTTATGTTGCAGTTCTTCACTGATTAAAACACCAATGTGGATGTTCCAGCCAGGAAGCAAAAGGAAGGATAGAGTCAGGGAAGACCATAAGTGAAGGAGACCAAGACAAGTAAAAAAACCAAAGAAAGAAAGACAAAACAGAAAAGGAAGAAAAAATTTTCATTCAGAATGAGAGGAAAAATTAACTTTTAGTGCAACTGATAATAGTAAAAAACCCCAAAACTCTTTACTAATCTTCATCTGGTGTAGTCCTCCAAATATATTTAGCAATCATCAAAGACTACCAATATGAAGCCAGGTAGCCATTAGAAAAGCCTCAGTTGTAATGGCAAGGTCTGCTTTGTTTCTTTCATTCCACAGATATTTTTGAGAGATTCATCTTAGCTCAATGGAGATACCTATAATATAAAAACCTATAGGAGAGTCTAAACCCTCCCTGTAAATGCTACAGGCAATGAAGCATCTATAGAGGATAACCCATTTCATACACACTAGACAGACTGACTCAAGACAAGATCTTTCATTTTCTAGAGTTCCAAGTCCCTTGTCAAGTACAATCAACTCTAGATGACTTGCACAGAGTTCTCCACATTCCAGGAGTCAAAAGTTTAAACTCAACAATTTTTTAAAAAGCAGTTCAGCACCAGTAAAACAGAATACTGTGTTCCCACCGTGTTCGGTTTTTCAACACAGGTCAGATTTCATTCACTGAAGAGCAGTCTTTGTATTCACAAAATAATATGCAATAAGAGCCAACATTGCCCAGGGTGTTTAATCAAAGCTTGATGTTGTTCCTGTTGCTAAAAATAAGAGTTTTAACATAGATATGTACACATATTTTATTTTTTTATATATATGTATGTAAAATATTCACACCTTGTGATCCAAACAGGGGTGGAAACACACAGCTTGCTTAATTTGCTGATTATGATGATGAACATGCTAATGATGCACACTACACAAGATTGCCTAGTGATACAGTTTGAAGTGCTTAACAATGCCATGAGACTGCTTTGTCTGTTTCCACTATCAAAAAACTTATAATGACAAACCACTCATTTTAATAGATTTTAATTAGTATTCTGTGGCTAAAGGTTCTGTCTGGCCATAGCTTACATTTCCAATTTTGCAATGAATTCAGAGGTCTCTTGCTAAAAACCAGAAAGTGACACTTCTTTCCCCTCCCACCCACACACACACACACCCAAAAAGCCAAGTCTGTTTCCTCTGTGAGTACCCTAACCAAATAGAGTTATCAGACATCAGGATCCATCCAGTAATTCCAGACTGTCTGAAAGATGAATGGAGATTTCTAATTCCATATACAGCAGAATGTAAATTGAAATTTCGGAAGAGAAGTTTTGGAAGCTCTTGAGTGCAGACAAATAATTGGATAAAAATTTCCCCCCTAAACGTCTTATCAAATCTTGGATAAACTTATTTAGATGAAGCTGCATCTTCTCCAGAGACAAAACTAGGAAGATTTTTTCAAAGTTATAATGTTTGATCACAAGTTTTATTAGTATATTTATATATTGTCACTTGTGGGAAACAATTTAAAACGAAAGTATTTTACATTTTATTTCACAGATAACAGAATCTTCTTTATAGAAAAGAATATAAGATGAATTAGATGGCTTCACTCATAACTACTGCTGGTGAGTGTATTTAAATCCTTTGATAAATCCTCTCCACCAGAGGAGGTAGTGCACCGCTTTTAAAGCTAATGCTTCAAGCTTTATTGCATTTCTCCATAGCCAGTCATGAAAAGCAAAAGACTTGAAAGGCTGTTAATGAACAACTTCAGACCACCAGGATCTTTCCCAGGCCAGAGCAGTTCTAATTTAGTTCCTAAAGAACAAGAAGGGTGAAAACTAATGGAAGTGAATAGCCTGTCTCTGAGCTTCAGCAGGAAGCCTGTAACATGTTGCAAAAGCATTCCATGTTTCCTCTGTTCCTACTACTTCCTCTCTCTTACGGAAGCCATTTATCTTGTAGAACATTTTTACCCTTCCCTAAATTGTCAATACACTTGCTACCTTTCTGAATTTCTATTTCATTTTTATTCAAGCTTTCCTGTTTTGTATTCAACACACACTCATACTCCCACTTGGTTATTCATCTTCAACTGCCCTATTTCTCTCTCAGACAAAACACGCCACATTTCCTTTACTTCCCTGGGGAGATTACTCTGTTCTCTAACTGCCCAAACAAAGCACCCACCAGGTGTGGCATAGCTACAGCAATAACAAATTTGGCACAACTACTGTACTAGAAAAAAATCCTAACAACCTCTCTATAAAATATAAAAACCAAGTGAAGATAAAAGGGTTCCTTCCTGCTGAGAGACAGAGGGGACCCTGCAGAACCTCCTCTCAATTTACCACAGTGACACTCCCTCCAGGGAGGAGAAAAATAAAAATGATCAAGAAAAGGAGAAAGGTTCCCTTAGCTGTGTTCTGCACAGCTCTGGACTAGCTTTATCACTGCAATCTAGCAAGCTCACAGGTTCAGAGATTCTAATTTCAAGAGCACTTCTTTTGGCACAACCTGTGTTTTATTCGATAAGATTATTCACTCTGGGGGAATTTATGACTGGTTCTGGCATTCACTCTTGTTGTCCTTTGCAAGCATTGAAAGAGAATTCACTTAATTTCTTAGCACTCCAATTTCTTTTGTCAGTAAATTAGTATTGCTATTGAACAGATGCTCGGCTGTTTCCATTACTGACCTTTGTTGCTTATAAGTTTCTTATTTTTACCATATGCCTTTCTGAAATCCTCCTGTCATCTTTCACCTTTGTTTTCTGCATTTTTATTCTCCTTTCAAATCTTCTGAGCCTGCAATATTATTAAATACTCTTTACTCGCTCTTTTTTGCCATACATTTGATTTTTTTTATTTTTTTGTTTTAGATGCATGCACACACATATAAGTTATTACTTGCTCAGCTGAACTAGAAACCCCAGAGCATGGCCATATACTGATCAAGAGTACAGGGCAAAATATGTTTCAATCATAATTTAAATTTGATTCTGGTCAAGGAGGTTTTACATTCATTAATTCTGTTGTATTCCAACACAGCACACTCCAGCCTATTTTAGTGCCTTGAACTGTGGTTAAAAAGAAGAAACATTCCAGTTTTATATGTAAGTTGAAATTCAGTGACAAACTGAGAATTGAGTCTATGATATTATGCAAAGTAAAAATAAAATTATACAGTTACCATAGCCAGACTGATCCTGAGCTGTATACATCTATAGCAACAGTGACCTACCTTTACAAGGTATAGTTCTTCTCTCATTCACTGCTAAATGTTTGTCTTGTGTTATTTGAATGCATTTCTGTCATAAAAAACATGATCTGCAAGACTAATTTCTTTGATGGTTATTCCTTCTTTCCATACCAATGTTTCTTTATGTCTATTAGATCTTCTCCACAATGAAATTCAGAGATAAATCTGCTCTGAGAGTCCCATTTTATTGACACGTACTTCTCTCAGTGCTGACTGCACATGTTAGTTCCACTGCTGGGTTTTTTATTATTTTTCAATTTAGACCTTGTTATATTCAGAACTTGTCTTGCATACAAATCACTGAACAGCTATATGCGGAATAGATGCTAAGCATCAGAATTTTTCCAATGTCAACTGTTGGAAGATGGAAAGGCCTGAAAATTCTTACAGAACCTCAACTTTCAACTGCAATCCAACAGAACGGAGGGCCCATGAGGATACATAGGATCAGACTTCCCATCCCCCACTCTTTTTCTTAAAGGGATTTTCACCACCACCCTTGCCCATATTTTAAAAACAATAGCAAAAGATAAGAGAATATCGTAAACCCCATGCACAGAGGATCCTACGTGTGAGCAGTGACTGACACCAAAGCTTCCATAGTTATTACCATAAATAGAAAAGTACTGGTTAGCCAAAAAAAGAACACTTGCCCATAGGGGCAAGAACATCAGTTTGAGCTTGTTTATAAGCGTAGTGTCCTTTGTGATTTCACAGAAAAAAGACCTAAACAACCATACAACCAGGTAGGAGAAATGATATTAAATTACACAATGTATGTAGATACACCTTTTTACAATCCGCCTGAATGAAAGCTACCTGCTGTGTGACATAACAAAAGCTTTCTACTAGAATATCCACCTTTTGCTCTGTTGCAAATCTGCTGAGTTCAGTACTTACGAGAGGCAGCCATTGAATTGAACACAGTCTCAGGTAACTAGCACAAGTAGGATAAGCCATTTTTACAACTAACATAATTACACACAAAAGCCTATGTCAAGATCTTAAGAGTCAAGACTGGTATTTTCCCCAACCTGTTTACTTATATTTATTAATGACTTAAGTAACACCAAAAATATTTCAAAGAAACTTAATAAACTTGTAATTTAACATTGTCCTTCGTATTAGCATAATGGCAGCAAGATGAATTTTAAGGTGAAATATAAAAGCTGCCCCTCTACTCCCTTCAAAAGATAAAACTGCATTTCATTTCCTTTGTCTCTCCCACAGCTGCCCTGACAAGAATCATCTAGTCTAGAAACCTATCTTTGGTTACGACAGAGATGATGACTGTTTGAATGACTACAAAAATATCTGACTGGAAATTTTAATTTTCTTCCTTTGTATAATGCAATATATACATGTGGATAATATATACTTTTTATGTATATTATTTGATTTTTTTTCAAATATTATCATAGTAGGGTAAGCATAATGTAACAAAATACATAGCTATAAAAATAATTTCTGTGGAATATATAATGCTATGATGAAGACATGATAAAAAACCAAAAGGAATTTGGATCCAGGTAAAGATTCCTGGGTTTTGTTTTGTTTTCCTAACCACATTTCAGTTAACTAGATTCTTTTCACTATCTAAAGAAAAAAAACTATTAATAGAAAGGACCTGGAATTGGGAAGAAAATGGCAAATATGGTCTTGGTTCACAAAGCCTGCAGAGCAATCAAGGATCAGGTTTTATTCACCTGCTACAGATACAGTGTTAAGCCTCAGAATTCAGAGCCAGGAGATGCATGCTCATATTTTTCGACACCCTTAATTTCAATAAAACAAGTTCAATGAATGCCATTGAACTTGTGGGACTTGATATTGTACATTTCTTTAAATGAGGAATGTTACTTTTTAATGAGGAAATTATGTTGAGCAGTAGTTACACATATGCTACATGTTTGTGTATCTGGTAAACCATATCTGCATCTGTGTTACAGAATTCATCATTGTATAGTATGATAATTACCACCTTGCTGAATTTATTCCAACACCTGAAATGTATAGTTAGATACATGAAATCAAAATGTACTCTTTGGCTAAATATGGGGCACTGCTGAGATGGAGAACCACAGTAAGCTAGCAACATTATTCATAAAGGTACAAACTAATAGTAGAATTTACTTACATTTAAATGAAATGCATTTTAAAAAATCAAGAATTTACCAGAGAAAGCATTTAGGTGATGCTCATTTCCAGCTTCTCTTTAAATAATATGTTCTATCAGCATTTTAATCTTATTTGTAATTGGAATCACAGAATCATTAAGGTTAGAAAAGACCTTTAAGGTCATCAAATTCCCCAGATGGACTTCTTATTTCTCAGGAAAGCTCTGTAAAAAAAAAAATAAATATTTTCTTCCAGTCAAAACCACTCATTTCTTTATCTTTCGTTAGTTTTTGTTACACAGCATGTACTAGTCCAAATGCCCTCTTCCCTGATGCTATCCACTCTTGGCAATTCATTAAGTTCTGCCCAATTAGAAAACTCTCAGTATGGTTACACAGAAGGTGTACAAGGGAGTCCACAAATCCTTCACAAGACCTCCGAATAAACATGCTGAATAAAATAAAATAAAAAAAAATCCAAGCAGTTCTCCCTGAACATAGTAAAAGGATTTGCACAAAAGGACACACAGGTCAGTTAAGAGACAGCAACTGATATAAGTCCTGGGATGAGGGTTAGATCAGGCTGCACAGGGGGGTTCCCCAGCTCAGGGAAACCTGATCAGAAGCCCCAAGCCTTGTCAGACCTGGCAGCCCTCGGCAGCCAAGCAGGTGAGGAGGGGGTGATGTGGGGAGCATCCAAGGGAGATGTAAATGGCTCTAGGGAGTGCAAGTGATCTGGACCACATGGCATGGCAGTTCACACAGGCCCGGCAAGCAGGAAGGAGTCTTCTCTGACCATACAGGAGCAGCCAATAGAGGCAGCAAACAGGCTCAGTAGCTGGTAAGGAAGAGCCCAAAGAGATCATTTCAGCCTCAGTCTTATTAGCATACTAGTGTTTTTCAGTTATGGTATTGATTTGCCCAATACAGATTTGACCATAGAGCTCAATCCTTTGTAGCTGCGGGAGTCACTGAACCAGCCATGTTGGAGGCCTTCAGACAGCAGCTCTCCTCCTGCTGTAAGAAGAAAATTCATGCAGCCAAAGCTCAACTGGACTTGAAGCTGGCCAGAACTGTAGGGGACAATAAAAAGAGTTTTTCAAATATATTAATAGCAATAGGCAGAGTAAAAGTAATATCATCCTATTACTGGAGGCAGACGGTTACCTCAAAAACTGGCAAAGGTGTTTAACGCATTCTTTGCCTCTGTCTTCAGCATGGACAGAGAGTGCCCTGAGCCGGAGGACCATGACTGTGAGAATGATCAACACCCAGTCAACCCTGAAATTTGCAGGATCTGCTGCTGCAGCTGGATCTGTACAAATCTATGGAGCCTGATAGCATTCACCCAAGAATCCTTGAAGAATGGGCTGATGTCCTTGCGAAACCTCTCAATGATTTTTGAGTGGTCTTGGGAATCTGGAGAGATCCCAGCTGACTGGAAGCTGATGAACCTTGTCCAGATTTTCAAGAAGGGCGGGAAGGAGGACCTTAGAAACTACAGACCTGTTAGTCTCACTTCAGTGCCAGGTAAAGTTACGGAGAAGATTATTCTGGGAGGTATTGAAAAACATCTGAAAGACAATGCAGTCATTGGTCATTCCTCCTGAGGGGATGTCATAGGTAACCCATAATGTCATTGTATTCCATATCTATACGTGCCCCAAATTGTTACTGTCTCTTTAAGACCCTGCAGCCCAGAAACTGGGGTAGGGTGGTACCTCAGGCCCTTTTAAAGTCTGCTCCAGCAGGCAGCTTGTGGTCTTTTGCCACATGGTTTTTGCCTTGCTGGGCCTTTTGGGTTTTGCCTTAGGGCAGAGACCACCTAGGTTTGTCTCTTGCTTTTCTTGCTCTAGAGCGGAGGCAGCATGGGCAGAGGCTTTTCCTTTTTTGTGTTGTCTTTTGGTTTGTTTTTCTCTCGTCTCAGAGAGACTGCCATTAGAGGTTTTGAACTGCCTTGAGGTGACTTCCACAAGTGCCCGCCACACCAAGCAGAGTGGCCCCTGCTCCAGCAAAGTGGTTCCAACTCACCAAAAGTGCCCTGGTCCAGGAGAGAAGACTGTGGAGTGGCCCCAGTCCAGCCACCTTGCCTCGCCTGCTCCTGCCGTCTCCTGACACAAGGAAGACGAAATCCCTCCTCAAGCACTAGCCCCTTAATCCAGACAATATCAGCTGGTGCTCCAGCCGTCAGGGAGATAAGCAGAGTGGGGGTGGGCTGTGGGGGGAAGACTGACACCATTTTCCCTTTGTCCTTTGAACCACAGGCTTGGCTGTGGAGTGCCATCTTGGGGGGGTGGGGGAGGGGCTGTGCCCAGCATTTTTGGGTCTCCCTTTGTCCTGGAGACTCCTTGAAATATAGCAGGTTTTTTGAATCTGGTGGTTATTTACGGTTATTTCTTGACTGTTGCTGTTCCGCATGTTAGTCAACTGTTATTTTTTCACTTGCATCTACTCATATTCATTCCTTATTGGTGGAAAGGGATTGGTTGAACCTCTAAAGGCAGATAACTCACTCCACTGATGCCAGGATGATTTTTTGCCTTTTTTTATATATACCCCTTTTATATACCTTTTATATAGTTTTATGT
>VZTE01002246.1:0-11994 GCA_013397775.1 Eulacestoma nigropectus
CCACGATGGTCTCTGGTTCTGCCTTCTTCCTGTCCCTGTGCAGATACATGTTTAGGTGAAAGTTTCTAAAGCAGCCTGTTTCGCGTTAAACAGCTAGCATTAAGAGTCCTTGTCATCTATTTTTAGCTAAATAACAGTGATGGTTTTAGTTACAGAGCGGCCAGGGATTGTCTTGTAGGTCAACTCTGGCTGAGGCTTGCTTCTCAGGTCTCAGCACATTAGTCAGTCATCGGACTTACAAGCTGAATCATGGCTGTCAGACTGCCTCTACAATTGTTGCGTATATGGTTGGTCGATCTTGAGGCATAACTGCAAGCTGCATTCCCTGTATTGTGTGCTAAATTAATCCTACAATGCAAGGAATGAAACAAGGAATGAACAACAAGGTAGCAGCTGCACAAAGGGAAAGAAGGGGCCATTTGAGTCACAGACTCCCTGGCAGCCACAAAACTATATCTGGTTCCCAGTATTCCCATGTCTGGATTGGTACATGGGCTAATTTTCTCATCTCCCTAGTTACCTGTTTTCCTGCTTTTCAGTTGTCATCAATTTGTAAGCAATAGTTGGTTTAATTTTATTTCCGCAAACTCCTCCTTCTTCTGCCAATAATCTAAAACCATGCGGGGCTGGAAAATCGCATTCCGCAGTTGCGTGGATTGGTCGGCCATAAGGTCAAGGGTGGCAGCTGTCTGGTTAGTGATTGTCTCCAAGATGGCTTGCAGTCTTATTATCCAATTCAAATTATAGGTAGGTGTTGCCCTGAGTTTTGCAGTCTTTCGATGTTTTCATTCCTGTAATAGAGTTTCTCATGCATTTTCTGTAAACATAGCTTTGTTTTCCTAATCAACCTGTATTGTTTTCGTTCCTTTCCCTAAGGTGGGGAATATGATAGACTGTGTCAGTGTCCTATGTGGTTGGAGAGGTGGTAACCTCATCTTCCAATCCACGGGTGTCTTTGAAAAGGTATAAAAATGACGGAATAAAGAAAGGCAGGGCCTTTTGGCTTTTCGGCTTTGGCTTTCAGGTCTTTTGGCTTTTTGGCCCTGGGTCCTGTCCTGAGCTGAGCTTGAGTCTGCGTGCTTCCTTCGTCTCCAGCTGCGACAGGTAGGTTCTCTGGGCCCTGATACCAGTTCGCTGGGATTCCATGTAGCCGGTCCATAATGTTGTATAATTCTCTGAAGTAGCCATTCATCATCTCCCCATCTTTGAGATCTTTCCTTAGTTAGGGAGGCGTCAAGAGACCATTTTTCTCTGACCAAATCATCATATATGACTTTGAGCCCCGTCCCCTGACTTTGTGACAGCAAAAAGAACAGGGGCCTGATATAGCCTATGTAACGTATTCCTGACCAGTTTGGAGGTACCCTTCGGCAAGCATGTTGGCCACAAATCCAATAATGTCTTTTCAAGGGTCATGTTTTGGTAGCAAAAGGGCCTTTCCACTTTTTGTCATCAACTGTTAGGTCAAAATATAACTTGTTCTGTGGACCTAAAGGACCTCCAAAAATAGTTGTTTCACCATAAGAGTCACAATATTTGCATTTCCAAATTCCTGGGTGGGGTTTCCATCTGTAGTCACATCCCCGCTCTATTTTGTTAGAGTTGGACCAGAACTCCTTGAAAAGGGTTCAAGTTCCATTCTAAAGTTGCCCCTTCCACTGATAATCATGGACAATATGTGTTTTACTTGTGGAATTGTCTCGGGGGCAACTTAAAAATCGGTGGTCAAAGAACAAATTCTTCCCCATGGCTTTACAGCCTTCAAAATCCCTTTGGTAACCGTGGTAGGAACACCCTACCCAACTACCACTGGGGAGCTTAACATGCGTTAACACGCATATCTACCTTGGTATTTGGAACAATCATAAGGAGGGCAATCAGAGGTCCAACAATCAAAACCCGAAGTCCTTTCACAAACACTTTCTCCCACTTGAACCCCACGTCCTCGTGTCCGATTACGGCAGTAGATGCCATTCCCAGAAAGGCGTAATTGCCAAGGATTGCTGTCTTCGGTCCAGAAACCTGTTCCTTCGTGTACATCGCTTCGTTCACTGATCCACCACTTAGGTGATAACGGTTGGGCTATCCAAGGCCAATCTTTGGCTCTGCCTGGGCTCCCGCAGACCCAACAGTTGCTGAGATTAAAGGTGGTTGCCATGGTTTCCCCTAAGGATAGAGATCTATTATCCCAGGTCACAATGTGATCGCAATGATAACACATAATTAAAAATACCAACAGTAGTCTCATTGTTCTAGTCCTTTCTGTTCTCCACAAAGGTTGGTTCCTCAGCCCAGGCACCATGGATAATATCCTTTCCTGAAGGGCTTGTTGCGGTAAACAGGCAGGTTCAGCCCTGCAGGGTCTGCAAGATAAAATCCTATACCATCTAGTTATTCTTGCAAATAACATTTTGTTGTGGGGACATATTCCCATTTTTCTTCCCCAGGTCTTGTGATCAGAATGGTGTTGTCCTTTCCTACTGCTATTACCTCAGCTGGTTCAGGAGGGCCATTTGGCCCTTGGACCCATATTTTAGTTCCATCATTAAAACTGGTAGATCCAAACCCTCTGTCTCCACAAATGGTGGTGACTTGAGGTGCATCCCCTTTTTTCACAATTGTTTTCAAAACTGGCAGCATCAATAATTTTGTTTTGGTCATGGGGTTGAATAACCAAATCTTGTGCGCCATTGTTTAACAGTGTCACTTGAATCTCTCCTTGATAATCTGCATCACTCACTCCTGCCATGACATGAAAACTCTTCAAAGCTAAACTTGGACAATCAGTTATTGAACCAAAGTGTCCTGGGGGAATTTGAATTCCTATTCCAGTGTTGATAACTTTTGTCTGGTTTGGATTTATTTGGATCAGTTCAAATGCGTAGAGATCCAGTCTTGCAGCCTCTGGAGTGGCCCAGTAGGGTGGGGTGATTTCCCAAGAAGTCAAAGTTTCACTCACAGTTAAAGGCTGTATCTGCAAATGGGATGTAATCATGTGCACCAGGGGGATCTCCATGTCCCTGATGGGCCTATTGTTAAGGCTGTGTAGTGCATCAGCGAGATGGGTTCTCCACCAGGACAGATGTCCATCTCCCAGTTTTCTTAGCTGCTCTTTCAATAGCCCATTCATTCATTCAATTAATCCCGCAGCTTGGGGATAACATGGTATGTGAATACCCCACTGAATGTTTTGCTGCTTAGCATACTGCTGAACGAATTTGTTCTGAAAATGAGACCCATTGTCTGTTTGAAACTGTAGTAGAATTCCGTAATACAAAATTCTTGTGTCTATAGCACAGATGGTGCTATGATGAGTGGCCTTCTCACAAGGATGGGCAATCAAATACCCAGAATACGTATCTACAGCAGTACAAATATATTTACACCCTCGGTCCTGGGGTAAAGGTCCAATGTAATCCATTTGCCAAATTTGTCCTGGCAATTTTCCTCTCTCCAATTGTCCTTTTACAATGTTTGGCACTGGGTGTTTGTGCATCTGTCGGCACACGGGGCATTGAGCAATTATAGTTCTAATCATATTGAGTGACGTGGCAACGCCATGCTCTTGAGCCCACCTGTAAGTGGCTTTTTCTCCAAGATGCCCACATATTTGGTGCACCCATTTTGCCAAGCCTTCATGATCCTCCTTCGGAGGGTGTTGCCCTGAGTTTTGCAGTCTTTCGATGTTTTCATTCCTGTAATAGAGTTTCTCATGCATTTTCTGTAAACATAGCTTTGTTTTCCTAACCGACCTGTATTGTTTTCATTCCTTTCCCTAAGGCGGGGAATATGATAGACTGTGTCAGTGTCCTGTGTGGTTGGAGAGGTGGTAACCTCATCTTCCAATCCATGGGTGTCTTTGAAAAGGTATAAAAATGACGGAATAAAGAAAGGCAGGCCCCTTTTTGGCTTTCGGGCCTTTGGGCTTTTGGGTTTCAGGCCTTTTGGCCTTTTGGCTTTTTGGCCCTGGGTCTTGTCCTGAGCTGAGCTTGAGTCTGCGTGCTTCTTTCGTCTCCAACTGTGACAGGAGGGAACTCCAGTCTGGCTTGTGAAATCTTTGCCCGGTTGCCTGCAAGAGAGTTATAAAGTCACTCTAAAGTGTCTGTGTTATTATGGTCATGTATTGGGTCTGGCTGAGGTAAAGTTCACAGCTCTTACAGCTTTGCATTGGTAGCTGGACGGGTGTTGATAACAGACCAGTGTTTTGGCTACTGCTGAGCAGTGCTGACCCACTGACATTCCTTCCCCCATCAAAGGGGATAGGAGTGTGCTGCCACAGGCGGAGGTGGTGAAAATGCCGCAACCTTCCAGAAAGCATCTCCGGACATGGGAGCCGCTCGGCGGTGCCACACACACACACACATACTTGAGCCAGATAGCTGTTGTTGTAGAAGCCGTCAGCAAAGAGACACGGGAAGGGTCCTCGTGTAGAGTTCCACGGGGAGGTTTATTGCAACCAGGTACGTGAAGGGGTCCAGGGACGAAGAATCAGGAATGAAGGAGGTTTTGCATGGGGAGAGAGAGCATCAGGGCCAATGGTCTGAGGGCGTGAGGGCGGTACATAGGTGGGGCCAGGGTATAGGAGCCAATGGGGAAACAACAGGGGAGTGGCTGAGGTGCCGGGGCCAATGGGAGAGGAAAGAAGGGAGAACATCCCACATTAGGGACATATTGGGTAGAAAGGGGCAGGAAGGCCAACAGGCCAACCAGGGTAACAGAACTGGGGTACATTAACATAATGCAACAAGGTATCCTGGGAGAAGCCTCTTTTCATCTCCATATTCTAGGAGCATCTCTTGAGGCACATCCCTCCAAGGGAGCACCTGAGCATCTTGTTCCAGAGACCCACCGGCCTCCACAAGAGTGGGCAAGATCCTGACAAGGGACACAACCAGGCCAGCTGACCCAAATCAGCCAAAGGGATATTCCATACCATATGACATCAGCTCAGATAGATAAGCTAAGCGAGAAAGGAGGAAAGGGGGGCATTCATGAGTTTTCAACGTTTGCCTTCAGAAGGAACTGTTATGCGTGCTGAAGCCCTGCTTCCCAGGACGTGTCTGAACATCTGATCTACTTCCCATCAGCTGCTGATGGGAAGTAGAGACTTACTTTTTTTTCTCTTTAGCTCATGCACACACACATCTCTGCTTATTTCTTTCTTTTACCTTAATAAAACTGCCTTATCTCACCCTGCTGGTTGTTCTCCATCTTATTTGCTCTCCTGTCCCAGTGGGAAGGGGAGCAATAGATCAACTCAGTGGGCACCTGGCACCCAGCCAAGGTCAACCCGCTAGAGAGCATCAGCATGAAACACAGTCACATTCATTCTTTGTACCATTTCCCAAATATCTTTCCACAGTTTCTTTCCCCAGACCTCTTTGGAGTATATTTTCCAGTCTCTGGCTACCCATGTCGGTAGCCACGGAGCTCACCCATTAGCTACTGACCAAGAATCAGTACATAAATGGCATTCTCCTAGATCTTCTTGTTTTAAAGTCTACTGGTTTGAAAGCAAACCAGTGAGAGACTCCAAGTCAGAAATACAATTTAATAGGGAAAATAAAATAAATGCCATAGTACAAAAAGAAAAACCACTGACAGAGTCAGAATACAACCTGACACCCTGTCGGTCAGGGTGTTGGTAGCAGTCTGATTAAACGGTGCCTGCAGTCTCCTGGAGTGATGGTTCCGATGAAGCAGGGATCCTGTAGAAGGGTCTGGTCTTCCTCGCAAGGTCCAGTGGTGGCTGTGTAGCTCTTGTCCTCTGGGAACCCAGTAGGTAAGGGCTGCCTGTGGTGTTCCAAACCTCCGAGTATCTACAGATGGGAACGCTTAGTTCCTCCTCCTGGGCAGAGCATCTCACAATGGGATGGTGAGTCATGAGGCAAGGCATTGATGGGCCCATTAACAGAAGATATCCCCCTGGAGGGAGGATGGGTCATGGGAGAGATAAGGAACACTGCCCCACCTGGTTTCAACAGCTGGCCCATTAACAGGAGATATCCCCAGAGTTTATCAGGGATGAGTCATGCAGGAGGTGGGGAACACTGCCCCACCAGTTTTTTAACAGCTTATGAAGATGGTGATAGAATACATACTTTTGGGCACATCTTACATTGTAACCTAGGACATAAAGCCATATAAATTGCATATAATTAAGCATACTGACTGCTTTTCCCCTCTCTGGTCTTTTCTAAAAGCTTTTCTGAATGAGGATGGTCAGCTACTTCCCTCCTATATATTTAGCTGACCCATCCGTAAATGAAGCATGTTCTTTTTCCTGTGGCGTTAGTTGATCTGAAGTCTTTTCCCACTTCACTGGAGATTCCCTCTCAGCTGTGAAGTTAGCACTTACTTCTTGGTCCCTCACGGGGGCAGTTGCTATTCGTTCATGAAGAGTGGCTATCCCCCCAGTTCCCACCTTGCCCCTATCCTGAATACACCACTTCCACTTTAGAATACTAGGCTCCTGAGCGTGCCCAATTCAGTGGGCTTTCAGAGAACTGTTGATGCACTGCATAACAGGAATTTCTGGATGAAGAGCCACTTCACCATTTCATTACCTACAGTAAGTTGTTCTGTTTCTATCAGTGCCCAATAACAAGCTAATAACTATTTCTCAAAAGGCATGTAGTTGTTTCCTGCTTCTGGCAACTTCCTCCTGCAAAAGCCTGGGGGAACCTTTTTCTTTCCCTCTTTCTGCCAGAGGCTCCCGTTAGCATGTGACCCGTATACAGATACATTTAACTCAACTTCTCCCTTTTGCATAGGCCATAAATCTAAAGGCCTTTGAATAGCCTCTTTGGCTAATTCAAAGGCAGTCTGCTGCTCACTTCCCCATTCCAATTCATATTTTTTCCTGGTTACTTTATGCAAATGGGTTAAGATTTGTGTCAGATGCAGAATATGTTGTCTCCAAAAGATGAATAATCAAATAAATCTTTGGGCCTCCTTTGTATTTTGTGGCACTGCAAAATCTAAAATCTTCTGTCGGGCTTTGGGTAAGATTTCTCGATGCCCACAGTGCCACTGAATTCCCAAAAATTTCACTGTTTGGTATGGTCCTTGAGTTTTGGTAGGGTTAATTTCCCGGTCTTTCTGTTTCCTATGATCCACAACTAATTCAAGGATTTGTTGCACTTCCTCCTCATTGCTCCCCTGGATCAAGATGTTATCTAGATAATGAATTAGTTGCGTATGAGGAGTCAGTTTGATTTCATCCAAGTGCTCAGCCACGGTTCCATGACAAATTGTTGGGCTGTGCACCCATCCCTGGGGCAATCTGGTGAACATGTACTGTCGTCCCTGCCACGTAAAGGTAAACTGATCCCAATGCTCCTCAGCCATGGGTACTGTAAAGAAAGCATTAGCCAAATCAATTACTGCATACCAGGTTCCAGAGTGTTTCTGGATTTTTTGTATTAAAGTAACAATATCTGGTACAGCTGCTGCAAGAGGTGGGCTGTGTTTATTTGATTCTCTAAAGTCCACGCTCATTCTCCATGACCCATCACTTTTCTTGATGGGCCAGACCGAGTTATTCCAAGCCATGGTAGTGGGTTTTAAAACTTCTGCATCCACTAAGTCTTTAACTGTCTGTGAAATGTCTTCATGCTCCCCTGGGATTTTGTACTGTTTCATGGTTACCAATTTAGTTGCGGCAGGAATCTGCACAGGCGGCATTTTTGCCTTCCCGACTAAAACTGGCTGGGCACTGATATAAGGCTTTGTCCCAAACTGAGATAAACCATCGGATAAATTTAAAGTCAGTCCCTTTAAGATACCAATCCCAATTATATAATCAGGGACCAGAACAATCATAACTGAATGCAATCACTTGGGGAAGTTCCCTATTTTCATTCCTATTTGTGTTTGCACAGCTTCAATTTGTTTCCCTCCTCCAAACCTGTAATAATCCCTGGTTGTTCTTTAAATTTATTGGGATTCCCATAAATTAAAAGAGGCTTCCACTCCTGTGTCAATTAATGCTTTCACAATTTGTGAGGACCAGTTTTTCCAAAATATCTGAAGCTCCACGTGAGGTCATCAGTCCCTTCGCGCCGATTGCATGGGAGCTTGGCCGTTATCTCATTCTTGTTTACAATGCTGAACTATTTCCCTAGTGTCTTTCCAGGGATACAGGTCAGAATACGGTTCCCAATCCTCCCTCCCCCTCGGAACAGCCGATCCGCTCGCAGTGGGCCCTCCGCGAGCAGATGTGAAGTCCCGTTGAGGCTCCGCAGGGGTGTCGTAGGCTGAGTTGTTCCCGTATGTTTTGCTTTAGCATTCTGCACATTCTCGCTAGGTCTGTGCAACCCTCTCTGTTTATCTCTCTTCCATAAATCGGGAACTGAGATCCCATCCATTTTATTGCGAGATATGCCATCCTTTAGCAAGGCTGTACACACTTCCATTTGAGGAATCCTGTTTTCACTGCTTTCTAGATTTTCTCGATTCCCAGCACTCTCCCAGGGGCCCCACTCCCCAAAGTCACCTAGCTGCTGTATTTTTTCAATCACCGCACCCGGAGGATCTCCCATTTCATTAAGCAAAAGGGTCATTATCGCATTTTTGTATGCTGGGAGAGCCGTCTTAATCAGTTTATTTCTCATAGTAACAGTCAGGATTTTTCATCAGAGTATCAGCGTCCCCGAGATAAAATTGCGGCTTTCATCCCTTCCTCTTTTATTCACTGTATACCATCTTGCAAGGTATACCAGGGATGCTCAGATCCCCTGGCCAATCATTTTCTGTGGAGTTCTTAGCATTACCCTCAGTAGCCAAGGCTAGCACATTAGGATCCGTGCTTGTGCACATCCTAAATGCATCCTGCACAAAGGTATCTGAACTCAAGCCCACAAATTTCTTAGCATCTACATTGTCCACTCGTACTCCAGCAGCTCTCTGCAGCTCCATGCAAACGCACCATACAAAAGAGCAGAGACTCCCCCAGTCTCTCTTTAAACCTGTCGATTATATCCCTTGCTTTGTGTGACTAAAATCTTCTAGCACATCTGCCCTCACATTCTGCCCATCTAATGCCATCTTTCACCTTATCACCGATTTCACATTCATGAATTCATCTGGGGAGCCAGTCTCATCAGAATCCGTAGGATCCCAGATATCACCATCCCATTTCTCTGGGTCCCATGGCACACCTGCTTCTGCAATCACTGCATGCACTATCCATGATTCACTCATCCCCTTCTTTTCCTATATTTATACTGTGCAACCCAAACTGCAGCCTTTTCAGCCACAATCTGATAAGTGTCCAGCTTATCAGCAAGCAACTTGTTCTGGCATTGCAACATCACAATCTGATTCTGCAAATTACACATTTGTCGCTCCATGCGAGAACGTTCCAACAACTGTTCTTTCTCTTGGTGTTGTTTCCAATACACTGTTAACAAAATCCATCCCGAACCAACAATCTCTGTGCCTTTTTCAATAGGCACTTTTTGGATCCAGTGGGTTGGCTTCCTTCACACGATTTTCCCATTACTTGCACAACCCTCCAACCTGAGCCCACTAGAGAGCCAGCGAACTCTAAGGAAGGTCTTCCCATCTGGGAATGTCGCATGGAGCTGACAGGTCGCATTTGGATTTAAAAAGTGACATTTTGCTCAGATCCTGACGACTATGCCAATGTACGTTTTGCCAGTTGACAGGGGCACTTTAAAGGACACAGACATCAATAGAAAGAATAGTCTTATTTACTAGGAATAGTAAGGAGACACAACAATAAAATGATACATTTAATAAAACAATAAGCTTACTACATGCTTGGCTTTAGTAACAAGCAAAAACAAGCAAGGTAATGCACCTAAAGCAGTATTATAAGAGAGAAAGGAGAGTGATTTAGAAAGATGCATCACCAATTGCCTATATACTTTACCACCATCCAGATCCGCAGTCACTGGGGAGCCCTGTTTCGCAGCAAGGACCTGGCGAACCCTTCCCGGCAACTGGGAAAATCCTAAGTGGTGCATCCACCCGTAGGTGAGATTTCAGGTTTGCCCAAAACGAGGTCCAGCTTTCAAAGGCCCAAATCAGCAAGTCAAAGTGACTTGATTATATTTGGAGGACAGAAACGCCTGGATCTGATGGCACACTTCGCAACCAGCCAGGGCCACAGCTTGGCCAGAGCTCAGGCCTGGGCTGGGATAAAATACACTAAAATACACTAAAATACACTAAAATACACTAAAATACACTACAAACAAACCTTTATCCATGTCAGTTAAAATGATACATTTCTTGCACATAACTACACAAAGGTATATGAAAGCTTCTAAAGCAGCCAGTTTAGTGTTAAATACCTAGTATTAAGAGTCCTTGCTATCTCTTTTTAGCTAAGTAATACTGATAGTGTTAGTTACAGACTGCCCAGGATCCATCTTGTAACTCAACTCTGGCAGGAACAAGGCGGCTGCCTTGGAGCTGCTTATGGCCTCTGACATCCAATTCCTCAGGCCTTCCCACCACCCCAGCCCCTCAAGGGGCTCCTGTCCCCTTGCAGCCTCCTGCCACCCACGCCCACATGCATCCCCCTCGTGCCTTCCCACTGCCTTGTCCCGTCAGGGCCTCCACAGCACCTCATCCCTTCACGGCCTCCCATGACCCCATCCCCTCAGGCTCTCCCCCGGCCCGGCCAACCTGCCCGGCAGCAGCACAGCCCTGACGGAGCTCCAGACCAGCCCGATCAAGAGGCACCTCAAGCCCACAGCAATCCAGCCAGCAACGCACGGGCAGGACACAGATGGCGGTTCCTGGCTGGAATAGGGCTTGTGGCCATCTCCAGGCACCAGTCTTGCTGGGATCCCCGCAGCTCCGGCCCCTGCCCACCCGCTCTGTTGGAAGCCTTAAGGCTTCAGCAGAGCCACCAAAGGCCAAGGAGCTTTTGGCCACTTTCCCCTCCACACCGCAGGCTTGGGCAACTTGCTGAGCACAAGCACACTTTCTCCCCTCTTCCCCTACGCCCTGCGGACACTGGGCACCAAAAGAAAGCTCCTGGGAGTCTGTGTATTATAACACATTCTATATTTACATGCTAAAGAAAAATGAAAAGAAGAAAGAAAGAATCCTAAGGAAAAGAAGAAACCGTGTGGCTCAGGTGGCCCCAGCTGACAGAGTCCCCCAGATCAGCTCTCTGCAGAGCTCCAGCAGCACAGCCAGCCACAGCCCCGCAGAAGAGGCCATGCCTTGCATGCCCTGCGGAGTTGATCTTGCAGCTTCTGGAAGATGGAGTACGGAGCTCTCTCTACTGCTCTGAGGACGTACAATATTTGAGGTGCCAGGCTTGAGATGGCAGGGCTGATGTCATCTGCCATGCCTTCAAGGGCTGGAAGAGAAAGGTACANTGTCGTCTTTCCTCAGCGCTTGAAGGGCTGGGAGGGAGAGGAACAGAGCCACGGTCAGAGCCCGGACTGCGGGAATCCAAGGAGGCTTTCCCGCCAGGGCCATCCCACCCAGCTCTTGCCATGGCCAGGAGGGACAGGAGCCAACGGGATCAGCCCGAAGGTGCTGGCCACGGATCCCCCACGTGCCCCTGAAACCTCTCTGTGCCCTGCCCACGCCACCCCTCGTCCGCAGAGCCCTCCGCAGCCGGGGCAGGGATTGCGGCTCCCCCGGCAGCCCCCGCTGACAGCCCGCTGCCTTCACTCACCCTCACTGAGGACCTGGAGCTCTTCCTGCTGCCCCATCACGAGCACCCCGGCGATTCCTGGGAACACAGAGGCTGTCGTGGCCCCAAGCGGCGCAGCTGCCCCGCACGGGTGCTGCCAGCCCTGTGGCCACCCGCTCTCCCCCCCGGCAGCGCTCAGCCCGGGCCCTTGCCGCATGCTGACGCCCGAGGGCACGGCGGCGGGAGGGCGGCAGCAGCCCCGAGGGCAGGCGGGGCTCCACCGCCCGGGGCCCGGCTCCCGCTGCAGCCGAGGCAGCGGCCGAGCCGGGGCCGAGCATCGGCGGGCCGGGGAGGCAGGGAGGGCCCCC
>VZTE01002248.1:0-28177 GCA_013397775.1 Eulacestoma nigropectus
GCCTGGAGAAAAGGAGATTCAGATGTGTGACCTTACTACACTCTCTACAACTTCCTGAAGGGTGGTTGTAGTCAGGTAGGGGTTGGTCTCTTTTTCCAGGCAACAACTGACAGAACAAGAGGACACGGTCTCAAGCTGCGCCAAGGAAAATATAGGTTAGATATTAGGAAAAAGTTTTCTACAGAAAGAGTGATAAAGTACTGGAGTAGTCTACCAGAGAGGTGGTAGAGTCACCATCCCTGGATGTGTTTAAAAAGAGATTGGATGTGATGCTTGGTGCCACGGTTTAGTTGAGGAGTTAGGGCATGGGTTGGACTGGATGATCTTGTAGGTCTCTTCCAACCTAGTGATTCTGTGATTCTGAGTGGGATTATAGAAAAATGAATCCCCAGCAGATCTGTAAAACAGGTCACAAACACACTATTGTTTACTTTGGCAGTGCCTGAAAGTCAAACTTGCCCATTGCCAGCTGTATTGGTGAGAAAAGCTTCCACAGATTTCAGCTGATTTCCATAAGTAAAAATTGAATGGTTTGTTAGCAAGCCTCGATTTCTCTTGTGTATCTGGAGGAAGGTCACGGGAGTCTCTAATGCCCATTGCTACCTTTTATAGAGTTTTTTGGATGCTGGTGGTAGTTGTACAGAACCTTTAACATGGCTCAGTCAGTTGCTAGAACATATAACAATATAAAAATGGATTATGTTCTTCTTTATTGCTTCTTGTAGAATAAAACTTCTGAGAAATGTTTCTTTCCCTCCCAAACAGTGAAAAAAAATAAAGTAAAATGCATAGAATCCTTCAGAGAAAAATATGGGTTGGCAAGAGTAAAGGACATTATCGACTGAACCAGCTGCACAGAAATAAGCAATTTAAACAATTTAATTCTGCTTATGTGGGCTGAGTAAAATTAGGCACAGAAAACAGCTAAAGGCTAAGTCCATTGCAACTCCCGAGTGTATTAACTGAGAAATTCAGTCTTCTTAAGGGTGTGAAAGCTATCTAACAAGTTGTCCATAAAAAGCATGGAGTAAGGGTTATTGCCGTTTAACAAAGGACCAACTACTTCTGTGTCCTGGAGAACACTGACAGGGAAGGATTCAGCCCAGAAAGAGCTGATGTGCTCTGCTGTCTTGCTTTTTCCTCTGGGAAGTGGTACCAAATGAAAAGAGATGTTAACTGACAATTATATTAAATGTGAACTTGATCTTATGAGAGCCAAGGGCAAGTCTGCATTACCTGCTTTTTTCTGAGGTAACCACAACTAGTTACTGTATTTAAAACCACAGTGAATTACTGCATTATAAAGCTCACTTAGTATTTTCCAACTAAGGGAATTACACGGGACAACGGAGGTGCCAAATATTTCATTTTAAATATCAGTAAGGAACCCTGAAAGGGCTATCCTGTTCACAGGCAGAAGCAAGTTGCTGTGAATCAGGGTATCTCTCAGCATTCCTCATCACTGCCACTCACTTTTCAGGCTCTACTAACCTACACTGGGATTCAGGATGGGGAAACGTGTGACTAGATTTCTGTTAGGATAAGGCTCCCTCCTGACAGACTTTGTGCAAAGGTCTGTATCATTAAACATGCATTAAGTTTTGAAGAGACTCAGGAATGAAACCAATTCCACATACGTTATGGTAAAATGTAATTACAAACTAAGCATAGGCAGAATGCTAATTTCTTTTATAGTCTCCTTATTTTATACAAACTGTAAATGACTGACTACAGTTCCATGTTATTATTTACAGGAAACTTCAAGTATACAGTTAAGAGAGAAAATCAGAGGGTTATAGCAACTATGCTAATGGTAATCCTGGATAAAACACAATTCTTTGTTGTATGTTTTTCACATATGCAGTTTATCACATTAGCACATACAGTCACTTATCTCTCTTATTTTCATTGCAACATTTTTCCTTATTAATGTCCAGCTAGTGGCTGAGGCTTATTTCTTTTTCTACAGCATAAGTATTATGAAAATAAATATTTAGTCCTTTTGTCCCTTTGCTCCTTTTCAGTCCAAAGGAACGCAAAATTCAATTTCAATGTGAACTTTGCCAAAGAGAGATCTGAAATGTGAGTGTAGAGTTGTTAATTTTAAATTGAACTCAAGCAATTTCATCCTGTAAAAGCTTTTTGTAGACAAAATCCATTAATAGTACTATAGTATAATGACTCTACGAATAGGCACTTTTTGGTATTTTCTTTGCAAACTAATGTTCTACTGGTGAATAAAACAAAAGCAATAGCCTTGCAAACAGGACAATAGTTACATTTACTTCACCAACAGCAACAAATGGTAAATCTGCTGAAAAATTCTTTATTTCTAATCAAATGCAATCCTTTGACAAACTTTGATTACTACGTGCTTTCTTATTTTCTGTATACCCACTCTCCACTTGCTGTACCCCTGTAATATCAGATGCACTGATTCCTGAGCAGCCACCATTAACAAGTGACATACTTCATGCCATAGTGGAGCAGCGGGGAAGGCTTACCCCTTCCAGTAAGTCTGCCTCTGATACCTGAGTAAGCAAGCTGTTCTTTAGTTTCATCAGGAATATTAAAGGTGTGTTCACATTAAACTCAATTTCTTCTTTGTCACTAGTGGTACACCTTCATACTTAAAATTTTCATGATCCTCCTTGTTTGCTCTCTTTCCTCTGAAAGCTTCATGTGATATTTGGTGTAAGTTTTTGCATACATGTATTATAAGATACTGTTTCTCCTAAAGATAGTAATAATCTAAACAGGGCTAGGATGCTGATACTTCTTCCTGCATTCTTTGAAAGTGGAATAAAAATACTGTGATTTTCCAGAAGCCAAAGAGAAAAATGTGCCTTAGAGACAGGAACCAAATAGGATTTCTTACATTGCAAGGCAGTGCTCTAACCACAAGTCCAGCCATCCTTTCTTGCTAATGTCTTGGCAGCTGGATTATAAACCTATTTTGTCAGAAATAAAACCAGTTAGTGATAATCATCTGAGCAGCACAAACCTAGCAATGCTGTGGACATGCTAGGGAACAGTTTTATGTATCCAAGCAGCTCAGCTGCATTAGAGTCAAGAGTATGGGAATAAATACAACACTCTTAAAAATGCATTTCCACTCAGGCAATTTACTGTGTGAGTGGGAACTTTACAATAACACTGCCCCTTTTTCCCACTGTTTCTGTGCATTTCCAGGGTGAGAGTCTAAAGACAGCATGTGAGTTCAGCCACTTCAGTGCAATTCTTTCATCTATCCTACATGGAATTACAGCTCCAAAGGAGAGGGGAAAAAGACAACAGTGTGAATATTCTGAGTCCATCTTGAAGAATTCTTGCTTAGGAATAAACTTTGTTTGTTTTTTGAGCATCCTCCACATAGTCTTGAGGATCGAAAAAACTGGCAAGAAGTTGTGCCATGAAGGAATGTAAGGAATGGCCCTGAGATTGGCTCAGTTGTTCAGAGCATGGTGCTATTAACACCAAGGTTGTGGGTTCAATCCCTATTATGGGCCATTTAATTAGGAGTAGAACTTGATGATTCTTGTGGGGCACTTCCCACACAGAAAATTCTGTGAATCACAGTTTAAAAGCTGCTGATGGGTCTCTCAGCCAAACGGTATCTCAACTCAGGAAAACAGGTCAAAATATGGTAAGATTGTGTAAAAGCTCTTTAGGGCTATGTATTTTATGTGGTAACTACGGATTTCAGTTCTTGAAGCAAGACCAAAGCATGCTTTACAGGGCCATCTGACTCTAATTAACCTATTTTAGATGTTTCCATTGAGGGAGAGGCCAGCCGCTGAAGTATAGGTTCCTTGCCTTTAACCCATCTTAAGAATACGTGAGAAGGAATACTTGTATTTTATTTCTGGTTTATTTCAGCATGAAGGATATGGATAGATCTGGACCATATATGATTTTTACAGTCCTGGCTAAATAATAAACTACTTTTCTGTGTAACTAACATGAAATTTGATCTCTTGCTTCTGTGTGGAGTGTTTAAGAATAAATGGAGGTGAATTTATTAATTCATTAACACATAATTCTGTTAATACTTACTCAGAGAATTAAAGCTAAATATTGTTGTTATTCTGAACACATAAAAACCCATAAGTAATGGTACTAAATTATCCAGATACTGGGAGATTCTTTCAAATAAAGCTGTTTGTGAGCAAAAAGCACTGTCCATTTGTGCTTAGACCAAATGATTCTCATTAGTGTTGATCATTAATTCTTCATTTTCACCCTGCTCAGCAGTTCAGCATGCATATTAATGCATTGTCTGAGAACTGAGCTGTAGGCAAAAGTAATGTTTTTCACACACTCACTGTTTTAATGGCTAGCTTTCAGAAGGCATATTACTGCATACAAACAGATATAGGTAAAAGTTCTGAAAAATTCTGTGGTATATAAATAGACACTTCCAATTTAAACATTTTAACCTTGGTCCTACCAGATCCTGCCTACATTTCCTAATACCATTCTGCTGCAGATGGGGAAATTCTGATGTATCTCTGCTAGGACAGGTGGCAGAAAATACCCAATAGATTCAGTCTCTAGACAGGAAAGTGCCAAGAGGTTTCATTTTACCACATCAGCTGACTTAAAATTCTCAAAGAAGAGGAGTAGACAGAAGTCACAGTGTGCTCAGATCTAACTTCACTTTTGAAAACTGTACATTACTATCTGAATTAATTTCCAAATGAGATTCTATCTTTCTACGTATCTCACATCCTTATAGCAAATTGTGTCTCATGCTGAAAAACAAAGAAGAGGAACAGAAACCTAACAGTTGTGGCTGTAGGACAGTAAACTTTTAAAACACCTAGGAAGAAAATGCTAAATTTCAGATTTCCTGTGCATCTTTATTTCAGCCTGCACATGCCTGTATATTATGATGTGCTGTCCAATTATATAACTCTACTGTATATTTTCCACTTGACTACTATATTAGTCAGTATTAAATTTTCCTTCTTCTTTACTTTTTAATAATAATTATTGTTGCATGTGGCCTCATGTTTTTTACTCACCACTTGACAAATTCTGTCTGAGGACAGAAATCTTTTTTTCTTTGTCACATAATCTGACGCTAACTTCTTCACAGATACTATGTTTCCAAGATTCTATGATTCTATGATACTAATCAGTTCATTTTCACAACAATCCACTAAGATGAGACATTACTATTGCTTTCTTTCAGAACCAGGAATGAGGCACAGAAAGTTAAAGGCCAAAGTATCTATTGATTTTGGGTACCTAATATAAACCAGAAAGGATCCTGTAATATTTAATATCAAGTAGCTACCAGCCAGACCACTTTTAATATTTCCTGGAAGTACAGCTCTGAGTGCCTAACACTGCTGTAGGTCTTGACATTCCAGCTCAGACTTGCTGTAGTGGAACAAAGCATGGGCTAATGGAACAGGTATTTTCTGCTAGCCTTTCTCCCCACATCTGGAGGTAATAACTGCAGGGGTTTGTATCCAGTAACACAAGGCAGCAGTCCAGTCGTTTCAAACATGCAGGCAATCAACTCAATATTAGTTGGTACAAAAGACACAGCTGACATGTGGCAGCCTCCTATGTCAGCCATTTTGGAGTCAGAAAGACAACTGTTAATGAACTCACCCACAGACGAGATGGGAACATAAAGGGTAACAAGCTGTTGGAGACAAGTGACTGTAGCAACTGCATTTTGGAAAGCCCTAATGGCTTTTTGTCTGCTCAAATGGGACTGAATTTTGTGAGTGGTCACGCACCTGATATGTAATCGGTATGCAGCAAGAATGTTTTGTAACCACATTACCTAGCTGTCTAAATGCTTGCTTCACACTTGGATATGGATAAAAATAAACACACATGTGAAATCAATGTGTGACATTTGAGATCAGGAAATTAAAGTTATTATCAGAGTATGTAAAGGCTTTAAAGACTAAAGAAATTGAACTACTGAGAAAAAAATATTGCATAATCAGAGCATAGAACTGCAGCAGTAGCATAACTAAGACACACTTTTCCAGATTGCAGAATAGTTTGATGTCTCTTTATGGTATCAACAGGATGTATTTTTGACTCTGGGAACAATAAGAAGAACAGGAAACTGTATTTGATTTCTCAAAATAGCAGAAGCCTCTTGCACTATTTAAGTACCTAAACTTAGGATGCTGGTTTCCTATGGTTCTAGACTAGAACTCAGATTACAGAATTACCGGTTGTTTGTATACTGGTCCCAAATCTTTATTGCTCTGTAGTCTGTGCATGTTAGCCCTCTCACAATTACAGTTCATAGAAGAACTCATTACTATTGTTTGCTCACTGATGGCTAACTGCTCTCTATGGCTCGCTGTACAAAGGAAGAATGAAGCATGATTTGGCATCTGATTTGGCCCTGACGCTTGTTCCTGAGCAGAAAAGAGGCCTGTCTCCAAACTACACAGATTCAGGTGGGAGACCTAAATGAAAAACAACATAAAACTATATCAAAGTAAGGAGGAATTAGAAAGCATCCCTTCCTCCACTAGGTCATGTTCTTAACTCTAAAATGTTGTACATTAAAAAGAATAAAAGCCATTGCCAAAAAAAAAATCTAACACTGCACCAGTGGAAAAAAAATGCCATAGGCTGTGAACCACTGGTATGTGATTTAATAGCCTGTCATTGTTCTTAATCCTGTTATTGTTTTCTTTGCTATTTGTTTCCACAGCAAAATTCCAGCAGTGGTAGAAAATGAATAGCAGTGAGACAGCTTGGAGTCTATCTGAAACTGTCTGGTGGTTCCTTCTGTCCTGGATTTTTGCTAGAACAAGATTTAATCCTGCAGCCTTTACTTTGCTGATATCCTCAGTGAGTGCTCTGGGAACAGCAATGAGAGTAGGGAGTTGACAAATTGGACAGATAACGACGAGTTATTCAACATCCAGCTGCCTTTAGCTACTATCACTCAGTACAGTTTGCTGAATGACAGCTTGCTTGTACGCTAATAACCAAATTTCCTTGTGTTTAGAACATTTTGTCTTTCATTCTCCTTCAACCTTCTTTATCCACCCATGAGTCATTCTCTTTGTAAAACTGAATATGTTTTGAATTGATAACAAAATGTCAACAATGCTAAGTCCTTTGACTGCATGTCAAAGCCCCCTCTGTGGTTTTGCTTATGAATAACTCTCCTGAATTATTTTCCTGTGGCTTTGTTCATCTCTGCACAAAGAAGCTCCTTCTCACTTTATAAACCATGGAGTCCACACTCTGCCATCTATAAGTAGCTTTAACCGCCCCCAAAGAAAGCTACAACTTATATGGAATAGCTAACACACTTATGCCCTGTAAATACATGAATTATTTTTTAAAACTTCCCTCCAAGAGTAAGAAATCACATTTAAGTACAGTTGTACTAATTACTAATTACAAATCTTTGACTACAGAACTACCCCATTAGCCTGCATAGACTTAATTTACCTCCTTAGTACAGCAAAGATTAATATAGAAGAAAGAGCTTCTACTGTGAAAATAAAATGGTTTCTATAATACATGAGTTAAATCTGCCTTTATAAATATTATTGTTCTCTCATGATCTCAATACAAACATTTTATTTCTTGCAGAGCATGCTACGTAAACATAAACCTTAGCAAAATAAAGTCTAATTAAGGCTCTTCTGACCTTCAGTAGAACAACATCCAAGCACCAGATTTTCACAGCACTTCTGATGTGTTATAAAAATAGCTGCATTGACAAATATGTGTTGGGAGAAAAGCATTGTAGTAATGGGAAGAAAGTGCTACCGTACCTACTAACCAGGTTTCTGGTCATGTTAAATAAATGTTTACATGTACAGAGATCTTTGCTGAGAGGGCATGGCAAAGACTGAGTGAGATTCTGCCAGTATTTTATATGACACTAAGGCTTTTTTAGGAAGAAAAACAAGTCTCCAATTTTTTTCCAACATATGTGGCATGGGGTCTTTGCAAATAGGCAAGCATACAAAGCAGGCCAGAAAACATTTTCAGATTTTTCAAATTCTAACATGTATAAACAGAAGCTCAAACAAGAGAGAGGAGAAAAAGTTTTACATTTCAGACCAGCACTCACGTATGTGGACCCACATATGTGGAATAACCTACCTATCCTTTTCCTATAAATCAAGGTTCACAGTAAATTAATTGGTAATCTTTAAAAAAAGTCTGGCCAAGTTCTATCTTCTGAGATGAACGCATACCAGGAAAGAAAATGTCATTTCAGAACTAGTATGGATGATAGTGTTAAGATTAAGGATGTAAATTCTGCACTGATACACACTTAAGTTCAAATCCAGTAAAGATAAAGGATGATGTAGTTTAGATATCAGAATTTGTTCCTCATACTTCACTGAAAACTATCTACAGAACAGGATTTCTAGCAGCAGATTTTACCACCTCTGCAGCCTTCCTGGCATTGCCAAAGTCAGGAAATTAGGACAATATGAGACTACTGTTCTAATTCCAACACTAAAGGAAATAACAGTTCTGACATAGGAGCCAGATTTTGGTTGGCTTTCACCGTATGGAGAGTCAAGGTAAGACAGTATTTTTGCCAATGAATTATTCACTTTCCTTTTAAGACTGGAATTTCATATTATCCACTAAATCACCATGTGAAGAGAATAGCATTGAGACATCATCAATTCCCTATCAGTCCCTCTAAATTTGAGATTTCAGGGCAAACCTTCCACTCTCGTTACTTACCCAGTCAGTCTCCAGCTGCTCCTTGTCAGATAAAGATGCTTGACACAGTAGTTAATTCCCAGGGTACATTGGTATCAAACAGCATATTTATGTCATTCCAGAAAGGAATTGTTCACTAACCACAGCAAACTCTTCCTGTAAATTCTTCACAAATCCCAGCAGTTTCTCTAGGATCAACAGCCGGCCAACTTCCAGACCAACATGTTGACACAGCCTCAGTGAGTTCTGGGCTGAGTTTTCAGGGATTCTTTGAACACAGAACTTCTTAAATCTCAAAATTCATTTAATAACTTCAATTATTTTCTGGTAAGCAATTATTTTGACAAATATCCAGAGGATCAGTACACCACACATGCTCATTCTAGCTATTTAACTTCGATCTTCACTTTGTTCTTAGGAAAAACAAAAAAACAAGTAAACAAACAAACCCAAAAGGCAATAATGGGTGTTTTGTGCTAATTACAAGTTAGCATGTTTATGTGTAATGTAGGACCTAGACAGTACATAATTTTAAAGAGCAGAAAGTTTTCTATTTCCAGATCTTCATAGGTGAGATTTTCAGTACTTGTATTATTTTTACTACAGTGGTCCACATGAAAACACATACAGCTGAAGATGTCCCCATGAACATGGGTTTCACATCCTAAATGCACGTGAGCACAAGCTATGAAATTTTAACAGATCCAAAATAAATACACCAGTCTTACTGTACTTCATTGCCTTGAGTTATTCCCATCAAGTCTCAAGTAAAACCTTCGGTGAGGCAGAAGAGGAAGAAACCTGAAAATTGGCATTCTTCTTGGAACACTAGTTGATTTTTAACTGGTGAAAATTAAGACTGTTTCTACAGCAAGAGTACTTTGGATCCTGACTTTCAATGGCAAAACAGAGCTTTTGAACCCTTAGGTACATTATTCTTTTTTAATTGTTCATTTCCTCTCTACCATTCCGTCTGCAAGAATTGAACAGATTATTATCACTCTAAAGAGTTTGCTTTCTATAGGAATTCCTCAAGAATTTGTGAGGCACAGGTGCATTTGCCTCTAGCATACATAGAAAAGTTTAAAAACAAGCCATGTGAATTACAAAGCAAATTTGGGTAAAGAGTTGCATGACATCACTTTAACTTTTATAATAAAGTGAAATTTTAAAATCATTCCTTCACTGTTCTGTAAAGATGTTGCTCCAACAGCAGCTGTGGTCCTGTCAACCTTCATCCTCATCCTTCATCTGCTCTTCTATCATCTCAACATGTCAAAAGAAAAATCTTGTAATAATGGTTGCAATGTCTCAAAATGATAGTCCATTCCATGATTACTTATATTTCTTACACTGCGTCCTAACAAATGAGCAAACACTTGATTCTTAGTGCAAAAGCTGGGATTAGTTTTCCACTTCTTAAAAGGCACCTATGTTACAAGAGAGCATCAGTGCCCTGGAGAGATTTTCCAAGAGGCTGAGCATATCCAGCCTTTTCCAGGTTTTGAAGGACATGACCCACAAACTGAAGTCTCCCTTCAGTAAAGCTGGCTATGTAACAACACAACCTTTACTACTTGCAAGGACTTTTATAACACAGCGTGAAGTCTTGCTGCAGAAAGAGTTATGTTGTGATTCACTGACCAATATAAACACCATGTGACTGGAACAAGACATTACTGAAGAAAAAAAAAATCCCTCAATATTTATTGAAAACAGAACACTCTGTATCTGCTGACTAGGCACTTGCAGGACTTGTGGTTACATTGCTGATTTCTTCAGAACTTGCACAGATCCAGATCTAGCAATCCAGCTAAAAAGACAGCTCATAGCTTTAACGAACAATGGACTCAAAGCAATGGAAGTAAGAGACAGTAATTTTCTCACTCTAAACAAATGTATTAAATACCATGTGGAAAATAGCTCTTTACCATGGAGTTTTCATATGTATCATGCCATGTTCCATTCTCACATACATTTTATTTTACTATCTAGCTCTTTAGTACCACCACAAAGTTTCTATTTCCCTATTGGGTGTAACAGAGCACTGGTAAAACCCAGGAAGTCCTACTTCTCCTTTCATTTCATATATATTGCAAAGTCTGAAGTGACAATATCTCTTTTGAATGACATGTGAAGTAGATCATGAGTGGCATCGTTGGGTGCTTTGGTAAAGGTAACTGCAGTGCTTCATTTAAATTCATTTGGATAATTACATGACCCTGATGTGAATTTAGCCTGTTAGCTTCTTCTATAAGAGGTCTCATTCAATTCAGCCTGCCAGCCTTTTCACATTTTTCCCCTTTCAGCAGTTAGTGAATTTCAATGGTAGTTGAAATACAAATTTCTCTTTGGGGAGTCAAGCACGCAGAGGATTGTGATAGGGCAATCTACTATCTTAAAGTTGTGTCAAGCAGGATGAACCTGTATTTGTTTAAGAAATGCATCAAAAATGTGTTACTCTCATGATTTCTGCACCATACATTTTTGCAGTTTCAAATACAGCTTTACCAGGATGCCTACTGTATATATTTAGTATTGTCACAGAATCATAGAATGGTTTGGGTTGAAAGAGACATTAAAAATCATCTAGTTCTAAGCTCCCTGCCATGGACAGGGATGCCACCCTCTATATCAGATTGCTCAAAGCCCCATCCAATATGCCTTGAACACTTCCAGGGATGAGGCATCCACAATTTCTCCAGACAATCTTGTCCAGTGTTTCAGAATCTGCATAGTAATGAATTTCTTCCTAATATCTAATTTAAACCTACTCTCTTTCAGTTTAAAGCCGTTCCCTCTTGTCCTATCACTACATGCCCTCGTCAAAAATCTCTCACTAGCTCTCTTGTAAGCCTCCTTCACATACTGGAAGGCCACAGTAAGGTGTCCCTGGAGCCTTCTCTTCTCTGGGATAAAAAACCCCAGCTCCCCAACTCTCACAGCCTGTCTCTACAGGAGAGGTTCTCTAGCCCTGTGACCGTCTTGGTGTCCCTTCCCTGCACCCACTCCAACAGGTCTATGCTCTTTTCATGCTGAGGACCTCAGAGCTGGATGCAGCACTGCAGGTGGGGTCTCACGAGAGCAGAGCAGAGGGGCAGAATCCCCTCCCTCGACCTGCTGGCCACACTGCTTTGGATGCAGCCCAGGATGTGAATCAAATTTTTTTTCCGCCACCCCCTTCCAAAATATGGGGAAAGTAGCTTATATCAGCGTGGAAGTAGCCCGCTGTGAGCTAGATCTTGCGTTTCCAGCCGCAGAGGTGCGCGGCCGGGCGAGGCGGGCAGGTGGCGGCGGTGTCCGTGGCGGTGCTGCCCAGGCTCGCCAGGAGACGTCGCTGTGCCCCGCGCAGCCTGCCCGCGCATCCCGGCGATGTCCTGGAAAACCCGCGGGAGATGCAAACACCAGGAACACCGGCAGGCAGCGAGGGACGGCGTGGGCTGGCGAGTTCCCCGGCTGCTGCTTCGGAAGAACAGCTCTGCAGTGCTTTCCCAGGGCAGCTGGAGGGCTCCTGCCCGCTGGGCAGCACGGAGAGAGGCCTTCGCAGGCACGGTAAAACCGGGAAACAAAACCTGAGGCACAGAGCTGGTGATTTAGGACATCGATCCTATTCCTGTCGGATCAGCTCTGAAGGTTTAAAAAGACCACGGTAATCAATTGTTATTAAAATGTATTGCTGGACCGAATTCTGCTACAGGTATTTGAAGAGTACGGCACCATAAGGATCAGAAGTGCCTCAGTATTGCAACACTGCACCCATGTTTAAATTTGAAAGCCAAAAAAACATATCAAGGGTGTTTGCTTTTTCCACTTGGCATACTGCCTATGTTAGTAACAAAGAGATAAGAAGCATGGTGCTAATTCATGAGCCCACAGGGGGCAAACTGAGAGAAGACGGAACTGAACAGAGGAGAGGGCAGGATGGGAAAGCAGAAAGAGGCCTCATGGCTTCATTATCAAAATCTTTCTGATTTCTTGTCCTACAGAGTAGAAAGGGATCCTATAAACTTCTGCAGCATTTTGCATACAACGTAGATTTAAAGGGTATTCAAAGCATCTTTTGTGCTAATTAAACCAGACAGTTTCAAGTATGCTTAACACAGACATTTGAAAGACTAACACAGCTGTTTCTGGGAATAGATACAGCTGTCCCACAGTGACTTGCACTGAGATGGTGATTTCTGTTTTCATTTGAAGTGTAACTATGGGCAAGTTTCCTTTTTTCCAGAGACAATGGGAATAATTAAAAAAAAACCTAAAAAAAAAAAAAAGTTTTATTTCTGCACAGTACATTTATTAATGAAGCACAAAATTGAAGTAAAATAGGTTAGGCTATCATTTCTCAAAAGAGAAAAGAGCTGTTGAACAGATAACGGCAATGCTCCAGGTTGGTTTTATCACTATTTTAGTCAGTCACACATTCAGAATTGGATTTTTTAATTATTTCTGGAGGACAGTATAACAGGAGAAGAGCTAACAGTTAAATAAAGTAGCCTAACTTTCCTTACTCACAATATTCCTCTCTCACAATACTCAATTAAACAGTTGGCCACTAATGTAAGTTATCTTGAACTTTTGAAGATTTCCTTACCTTCCAATGCAGCCTTTCTAAGTTTAAAATACAATGGCAGCCTTAGCACTTTAATTACAGATACATCTGGTAATCCTGCCCTGCTACTAAAGCAATAAAGAAGTCAATATCTGGTAAGTATCAAAGCTTAATTGCCTCTTTCTTCATTACTCCATTAGCAACCAAAGATCCCATATTAACTATGGTAATGGAACATGTAAGGACAAGAGAGAGACAGAACTCTGAACAATAATAGCCAAACAAGAAGGAATAAAAGTATCTTCTTTGATTATTTCTAGCACTAGGGCAACTATTATTGCACTAACAAATCAAATAAAAAATGTTCACCACCAGTTGCCATAACACATTCTGGTTTACATTACCAAGCTCAGCTAGTGTGATTTTCTAGCAAACATACTAAAATTTAGAAATTATTTTCCCTCTTTATTGCACTTTTCTGCTAGCTCTTGTTAAACAAACTATTGGCCTCTGTAGGCATTAACTGCCTTGCAATCATAGAGTATCAAGAAGATTACAAGCAAGAGGTTGTAGAAGCGTCTTCTCTGGAGATATTCAAAACCCACCTGGATGTGATCCTGTGAAACCTGTTTTAGGTCAATGTGATTTAGCAGGGGGGTTGGTCTAGATGATCTCCAGAGGTCACTTCCATTCTCAAACATTTTGTGATTCCATAATTACACCTCAGAGAGCCTTAGAGGTCATCAGTCCTGCTTTGCAGACATGTGCAGTAGATGAGATCATAGGTTCAAGCTGTTAAGCAACAGAAGATGAAGATTACTGGGACAATGTGATAGCATTAAGGATTTAGAATTGTCTTTACTATTCTGCTGGGGGAAAATAACTCTACCCTCTTCTGGAAGCTCTGAAACATGAGCTTTCACTGTAGTTCTCTCTGCACTCTTGTGTCTGACTCCCTGACGTGCTGGAGACGTCTCTGCTGTGTTTGTAGGTCACTAAGATTGCAGATTCAGCACTTTAGGCTACCCCGTTTTGGGCAGAGATGGTTCCCTCTTCCCACCAATAACATGGTTAACCATGCCCAAATTTCACCTATGCACAACTTCAGCAAAAATGTCCAATGCACTTGCTAAGTTTACAGTTTAGCTAACCTGAAATCTGCTCCATTCCTGTTGCCAAGGTAATTAAACCTTTTCCCTCACTAGCTCCACATTTCAATTAGAAAAAATACAGAGTTTGTACTTATTATCACATACCCTTTGGAAAAACAAAAGTATTGAACTTCCATTTAAATAAAAAATCTTTCACATTATTTGTGTAATCATTATTCATAATTATAAATAGCACAATATTGCAATAAGAAGAGGTGCATTAAAATTTTGCTTTTACTACTCCTGCATGGAAGCCATGCATGTGTTGAAGCCACTCAAGACCACAGCACTATAAATAGTGCTCTATTGTTAGCGGATAAAAGATGAAACAAGTCTCACAGCACTGGAGCACAGGACGCTGTATTAAATGCTAAGCCCTGCCTGTTCTAAAAGTGAAAGGCGACATCAACCGATAAGACTGGTCTGTGGGTAAGGCATACGGCTGGGAACAGCTTGCTCTGACTCCACAGCTTCCCGACACAGCAGGAGTAGCTGCTGATCTTTCTGCCTCTGCAATGGCAGAAGCTGTCATAAGACACTGGGTGGAAACTCCTGTACGCTACCAGGAGCAGTTTGTTGACCAAGAGCTGGAAGCACACAAACTGAACCACCTTTTATATGCCTTGCCAGGCCCTGCTACCGCTGCGCTGAGCAACCAAAGGTGCACTGCAGAAAGCACGGCTGGGGCCAGGAAGAGCGGCCAGGAGGAGGAAAACTCACACTTTCGGGTCTTGCTGGACGTTGTGCAGTTCCGCCCCGAAGATATCATTATCCAGACTTTCGAAGGCTGGCTCCTGATTAAAGCTCAGCACGGACCCAGGATGGATGAACACGGTTTCATATCCAGAAGCTTCACCAGACAATACAAATTACCTGATGGAGTGGAGAACAAAGACTTGTCTGCACTTTTCTGCCATGATGGCATTTTGGTTGTTGAAATGAAGAGCTCAGTGGGAAAGAATTAGAACCGTGTCTATAGTTATCGGTGAGATAAAATCATTCTTAATGTAACAAAATAGTATCAGTCATGCAATGCTGTAGGGTATAGTAAACATGTAGCTGTATTTATTACAGCAAAGGAAATTCTTTGTATATATTTTTCTGTATGCTGAGTTTATTGTTTGATGTGAAATGTTAGACTGCTTGCCTCCAGCTACACATAGGTTGAAAACTCAGGCTGTTTGAACAGTAGCAAACTTGGGCTAGTCTCAGCAGGAGAAAAAAATCTATTTGATACCATATTGAAAATAGAGCACATTTTTGAGTTAAGTAGTAGGAGTTGTATTTCTAAGGAATAAGCATTTGTCATACATAGTCATAAACATTCAAGAAGGAATAGACAAGTTGTGAATCTTATGGAAATTTAATTTATGTACCAAAAAATCTGTGTTCTAATTTTTGAGATTAAATTCTTCTCTCTGGAAAAGCATATGAACTGGAAGATACCATGAAGAGAAAAATCCCTATTTCCATAGTTCAAGCTTCTATACCAAAAAACCCTCAAGAGATTACTTTTTAGAAGTGTGTTGCATGTTTGAAACTATAAAGAAAAAGAATAATCACTGACTTTATTTGCTTGAAAACACAGTAAATAGAAATTATACTTTTTGTCACAGTAATTTGAAAGAAAACCTTTAAAGACATTTTAGAAAATTGGTTTTAAGATAACAACTGACAAAAAAATTTTTGCTTACAAATGCTCAAAAGAATCAAATTCTTCTTTGTGAAACCTCAGTAATAAAAAGACATTGCTCTTGCACAAATGCCTTTTTTCTTACAGATTTTAGGTAGTGTTGTTATTTAATCAAATGAGTATTTAATTGTCCATGTTGCTTGACAATTCAGGCTGAAATCCCACAACTCTATCGTCAGGAGGAAATTTTTCTTTCAGTGATAATCCTCCTCTCCCCATAGGAACGCAGGCTTTACATGAATGTAATTTTAAATACAGGGGTCCCTTACTGCAGACACAGCTTTAGTTTCTGTTCCAGTGTCTCACATTTCATGAGTGGTGGAGATGAAAAAATATCCACCTTCTATATCTAGTATCTGGTCATCTCAATACTAAAAAGACATAATGCTGTGGGTTTGTAAATACTTACACATTTGAGGGGAACTGCCTCTGCAAGCTGAACGGCCTCCTTTTATGTGTATTGGAGACTAGTATGACTGGTGTGCTATGAATAGTAAAAGAACGTGGAATGGAAACTGCCAAGTTAAATACAGACTCTTTATCACAGCCATCTGCTGTTTGGACAAAACAAAAACATATTCAAATGAAACTGAATACAAATACAATTTTAAGAATACAAGAAAAATATGATGAACAAAACCTGGGCCCTCACTAGCTGAAGCTAGAGAGTTCCTTTAGTTTCAAATGAAAATCCTAAGCTTGTATGTCTGCACATGTCCATTCACGAGAAAGATTTACATTATTGTTGTTTAGACTTCAAGGTATCTGAAGCAATTGATTTTAGAAAAGTGGGTAGTACAATTCTTGTATTTTACTTACTAATTGTGCTAAAACTCACAAGAAATTGGTACAAGAAAGGCAGAATAAAGTCTGAATTGCAAATTTCCATCATGTCCAATTATGTTTTTAATATACCAGAAGTCAAGAGAGTACTGTTTTCTAACAAATTAAACCAAAAATAAAACATATGTCCCTACATTTCCACTCAACCCCACACTTTTCCCTCATATTGCTTGTGTTCAATTTGCGTATTGGTTTAAGATCCTGTTACCAAATCAGATCTAGATTTCTAAGTCTAGGAGCTTCATCAGACAGCAATCTGGTAGAAGATATAACGCGGATTTAAGAAATTGAATTCTAGATACAGGTCTGGATTTAAACTTTACAAGCCAGCTTTATAAAAGTTGCACAAGCTTAAAACCATGATTTCTACATTACCTTATGGCACAACTGTTGGGACAGAGTTCAGGATCACAAGTTAGCAATCTGCTTTGGTGATTTTTGTTTACAGAGAGTTTTGTAAATTCTATCACTTAAACTTATAGGTTATTATAAAAACTATTCTAGCTATGATTGCAGTGATGATATTCATAGCCCTACAGATGAGAAAGTTGTTCTAAAAAAAACATAACTGATTTAATTATTTCAAATTAGATCATGATTAAACTACTGGAAACTTGGCAAGGAATTAAACCATACAGCCAAAATCACATCATCTGTTCTATATATGTTAATACCATGGTTAACACGGGCCTGCTTATGTACACGGGCCTGCCTCACAAAACTGGATGGAGAACGTGGCATCTGACTGTTCTGTATTGTAGGTCTCTCCACATCACTCTGTGCCCAAGTCTGTACTTGTTCACAACATCATCAGTCAGAAATCACTGGAACACCTTGACCCAGACATGGCAGATGTACCCAGCCAAACTTTACCTTCTCTTGTAGACAGATCTTTACAAAAGCCTACATCCATGCTCGTTGGTGAACTGGAACTTCCCCTGACCTGGCACCTGAATGCTCATGTAACAGGGACCACACCGGAGTATGGACCTGTCACTGACTTCCTGCATTTTAGCACCAAGAAGAGCGCAGAGGAGAATGTTTCTCTCCTTTTTTTAAGTGGCAGTTTATCAAAAGATCTTGGATGGATGATTTTTATGTGTTTACCAGAACAACCTCGAAGTACCTGGCAGAGTGTTTCTGAATAATCTGGAAAGAGTTGTTCTCACATATTTATATGATGTTTTACTTTTATAATCTGATTAGAATTGATTGTGAATGTCACACAGAAAGGTGCTAATATTGCTCATGGGCAGCAGACTGAGATATTTATCAGCAGCAAAGGATTTCAGAACAGCTACAGCTTAAGACAGGTTTAAGACATGCTGATGTGGTTAAATTAAGAACCGTGAAATTTGCTGTCTATAAAATTCTGGCCCGGAGTAAGTGATAAGCCTGTGCAAGCCTTGCAGACCAAGTGTTACCAAGCTTTCTCAGTTCCCATCAGAAAGGGATTATCTTTGTAATTGATCAAACTGCTCCTCCAAATGGATAAAGACAATTTAATGCATGAATCTAAGCACTGTGAAAAATGCTTTCATAGAGCTAAAAATGTATCAATATGGAACTAGTCTCTAAAAGCAAGGTTAAAAAAAAAAATTCCATAAGATCCTTGTGGGCAGAAAGCCCAAAAATGCCTTTCTTTGCCTTGCTGCCTTTTTATAGTTTCTGCTGCACCCAAGATATATGAGATCTCTCTACAGAGTCCAATACTGGTGGTACAGTGAACCAAGGCTAACATGATACCCGCCAGTCACTCAATAACCACTCAGCTGCAGCACTGGAAAAGAGAAAAGGAAACCTCTGGGGTATCATGGTGGCAACATTCCCACCCAGAGGGGAAGGTCTCACATTCCTTACTTACTTCATATCCAGGAATCAAAATGTCCTTTTTAATCTGAGTAACATTACAAGATTGGCTTTCAACGTGAGTAGGGATATTTCTGAAAATATTAGGTACACCTTCTATTACTCGGAAGAGATACAGACCTCTGTCTTGCTGACTACCAGAGACAGTGGCTGGCCCCTCTCACCTAGAGGGCAGCATCTCAATAGCCCTACACTGTGAAAACAGGAGTTAAGTCTAAAGAGTTACACCTGTACACTACATTGGAGATACCTGAGCTGGCCCGACTTGTGCTAACTCTGGAGCCAGAAGTACTGTCCCTGTGTGCCAGCTCAAGTCCAGAAAGCTCAGACTGTCTACTGCTGTGCTCAGGCTGAAAAACCATCCCTTATTAAAAACACTTGGACAGAAAGTAAGAAAGGAGAAACATGGCACTATAGCTCAGGACTCCCCACTCAGGTTAGTGCTAGAGTGGAGATTTCTGTTGTCTGTGCCATGGTGGGCTGCATTTTCACCACAAATCCCATCAATCTACATAAAGAGTAACCCTCTTTAGCCACATGGTAATACCGCTGAAGCCAGCCTTTTCAAGGGGAAGTATGTCTAGCAGCAGCTTGCACAAACAGAATCGGTGCAAACAGAGAATAATTTGCAGTGCCTCTCATGCTCCTTGGTGTTTACTGTGGTCTCGCCTGACCCTGACCCCAGTGAGCACTGGTGAAGCATGCCACTGCTGAGCTCTGCCACATGGCACAGAAGCAGCAGCAGGCAGATCTGTGCATGAAGAGGAGTCGGAAAACTGTAGAACCAGGGTAGGCCTTGGCACACAGAGAGCAAGGAAGCCCACCAGAGGTGTCAGGCAAGGATGGGGAGCAGGAAAAACACTCTATGTGGTTCAGATTATACGTAATACATACACACATATATATATGTATATGTATATATGACTATATATATACAGTCATGGTTTAACCCCAGCTGGCAACTGAGCCCCATCCAGCCACTCACTCAGTCCCCTGCTGTGGGACGGGTGAGGGAACAGGAGGAGTAAAAGTGAGTGAATTCATGGGCTGTGATAGAGACAGTTTAATAGGGAAGGCAAAAGCTGCACGCACAAGCAAAGCAATAGCGATTAATTGACTACTTTTCATGGGCAGGCAGGTGTTCAGCCACCCCCAGGACAGCAGGGCTCCAACACACGTAATGGTGAGTTGGGAAGACAAATGCCAGCATTCCAAACGTCCCTTCTTCCCTCCTTCTTCCCCTGCCTTTATCTGCTGAGCTTGATGCCATGTAGGATGGAGTATCCCTGTGATCACTTGGACTTTGCTGTGTCTCCTCCCAACTCCTTGTGCTCCTCCAGCCTCCTCTCTGGTGGGGTGGGGTGAGCAGCAGAAAAGGCCTTGACACTGCGTGAGCACTGCTCAGGAAGAGCTAAAACATCCCAGTGTTACCAACACTGTTTCCAGCAAATCCAAAGCACAGCCCCACAGCAGCTACGGTCAAGAAAATACACTCAATCTCAAGTCAAAACCAGTAGACATATATAAAGAGTTTTGAAGACATAATATTTAAACCTTCTACAAGAAATATTTGACTTTTTTGTAAAATAAGCATTTTTAGGGGCTGAGAAAGACATTTCAAAACTACTTTAAAAATTTTTGGTTGTTAGTAGAAAAGGAACACATACATGGACTGAACCCTTGGTATACTAGGCTGAAAGAGTAAGCCACCTACTATCTTCAGCTATGTTTCTTTCTAATTGCACATCTCTTCAATTTTCTCATCTATTAATTGTACATCCCATCATGTAAGTAGATAGCATGTCATAAGCTCGAAAATTTCATTTGTTCCTGGCAGAGTTGGATGACATGAGGATTAAAGTGGGAATGTCCTATCTGAACTAGCCAGCCCTAAATTTCTAGTTAAGTCTTCATCAGCTTAAACTGGTTTACTGAATCAATGTAAACTAGTTAACCTGTGTAGTTGTCCCTCTCAGTGGCTCTGCATGGAGTTGGTTTGATCCAGCAAAACTTCATCACTCAGGTGCCAATGTGCAGCCTCCAGGGCTGCCTGGAACCTTTCCCTCTACCACCACAGTACCAGCAGTAGAAGCTGGCTGCTTCTGCAGTTGATTCAGATGCCCAGAGGGACAACATGAGTCGTTCCCTGTGTGTTTTTGACTTCCTACAAGAGGTAAGATGGGATCTGTTTTGTGTTCCAGTGGCACTAACTCCTTTATTTTTAGTTCTTCTCCTCATTTTCCAGGATATACCATTCTCCTCTCAGCCTGCACACAGGAGTCATCTGTTCCACAGACCACAGTAGCACACTGGTGTAAGCACGAAGAGCAGGTGTGGCTTGTGTCTGTGAATGAGCTAATTTGGATGTTGGATGTTGGGTTTAAATAAGACAAACTCTTAACTAAAAGTGATTCCATTGATCATAGCTATAATGAAAAATTAATGAAGGGGAATGATTTTCAGAGCATAGTGCGACTAATAAAAACATAATTCTTGTGCTCTGTCTTACGAGGCAGACAGAAACTCATAAGCTACCTGCTCTGGTGACAGCTGTATGCATTTTAATAGTAGTTCAATTATATTTTGCAACTTTACCACAATTGCCCAAGCACTGGTGGCATGATTAGTATGTACTGTACAAGACACACCATAAATACAGTCTCTGCCTTAATGTATATATGGAGCCTCAGGATTTGATCCTGGAATTAAACTGAGAGACTCCATACAGATTAGGAGAATATGAGACAACTAAGTGAAGAAATATGAACTCTGAGACCCTATCATAATAACCATAGCAATATTTAACTTAGACCTTCTAGAAACTTCAGTCTGAAAAGGCTACAGTGTCAAGACAGATAAGGTTTCCAGATTTATAGGTCAGAAGGATCAGTGATGATCCCCAGTGTGACACCCTTAACAGAATGCACATTATCTCACTTGTTAATTTCCTCACGAAGGCAGCCCATAATATGTTTGAAAAAGAACACATATTTAAGTAAGAGATCAAGTCTTTATTTCAAGACTTCAGTTGATGGAAAACTCATCACATCACTCCAAGTGTTAATAATCATCATGGCCTACAAAGAGCAGGTTTTCCCAAGTCCTCTGAGACTTGTTTGGTGATATAAATTTTACCCTAAAACTGGAAGTAATACTCTGGACAGCTCTTGGGACAGTCTTTTTACTATCCTGTTGTTATGAGTTACAAAGACATAAAAGCATAACACTTTCTGCTAAACTATTAGCTACTAATAGAACACAAAGGAATTCATCAACATGAAAAAACTGTAAGTACAATTTTTCCACATAGAGCAGAAATACGTATCGAATAACTTTGCATATAATACCTTTCCTTTCCTACTGGTAATTTTGTCATCTTCATGCCCTACTCATCTAAACTGTTGCTAGGATTCTGTTTCTTGCTGAATAAGTCCTGACTGTTCTCCCACTGACCATATAATTTTTAATATATATTGAGCTTTTTCTTGTATCAATTGGTATTGCTTTCTACCAACTTCTTATTTTTTCCATTTCTACTTTCACTTGCCCTTTTATAACAATGTATTTTAAATTTGGATAATTCTGCTTATATGAGCACAGTTCTGTGTTTATGGGTAGCTAATAAACATTCTAAATGTATACAGAACAACCAGAGCCAGGTTCTGACACTGTTCCTCTTAGGCAATTATAATCTCTTAAAATTTTACTAATGTTATGGGATGCCCAGTATCTCTCTGCATTGAACTCCCTCCTAAAACGAATGTTGAAAACAAAGAAGCACTAGGCTGCACCACCTGTGATAGGGAATTTATGCCATTCACCTTCTCACAAATATATGGCCCAAAGCAAGCACAGCAAGAACGTTCTTCACACCTCAGTCTTTGCAGGCTTCTGTGTTCTCCAAAAGACCAGCAAAACACAGAAGCTAAAACAGACTAACATAGCGTCATTTTCAGCCACTGAGCTTCTCAGAACTCTCCATTTCTTGAGCTGACAACAGACAAAATGAGTAACTCCTTGGCCATCCTTTAAGTAGTCCATGTCCTTAAATAACAACATGAACAAATTTTTCTCATTGAAGATAAAACAGCAATTTCACCCAAATGTTAATATTAATTAACCTTAATGTAAATGCCACTGCCTCTTGATAGCAGAATGCAGAGTATCAGCTCAAACACAAGCTCTGAGAAAATGAAAGATCAAAACTGCTCTGCTGCCTAAGTTAGTGAGCACCTGTCCTGCTTTCCAGGCTGAGACTGAGAAGTCACTCTCATAAAATTCAGCAACAGATGGTAAAAACTCATAAAGTAGTGTCAAGGTTCATTCATCCTGATCCATTGGCAGGTATAACTGAGGAGGTGTCAGTGACTAGTCCTTCACTGTGCAACCAGCCTCTGCCAGGCACCTCTCTGCACCAACCACAGAAACTTCAGGATTGACCAGAGCAACTTCAGCCCAAGTCCTGTGGATTTCTAGAACCCATCAGCGTTTATTTTCCCATGATATACCCCAGCATTAACACAGGCATGGAGCCTGCTGAGGAGGTCCTCTCTGCAATTTCTCCATCCTGGGTGAGGACACAGACACATGCATGCAGGAAATGAATGAATGAATGCTCAATTCTTCATTCTCACCACATCACGACTTAATCATCCTATACAATGGGTTTATTGCTGGGATAACTTTACTTTCATGCCACATTTACATGGTACATGGACATAATGCTGGCCTCAACATCAGCTACGCACCTAGCCCACAGTCTTGTTTTTTATCAAGTATTTGTTATCACTAAAGGTATTGGATTGAAATATGCAAGACTGAGATTATCCCTCAAGGATTTATGTAGTTCAGGATAAAGTACAGCAGGCTCATTCATCCTCTGTTGCTGTCTCAGTCTTTATTCAGCAGATAAATTCTGCCTGTGTGCATGTGACTGGCAGCTAGCACGGGCCCATCTGTCCATAACCACGAAAGACTCAGCACTGTCAGAGCGTCTACCTAGCACATATCCCCTGCCACAGCACGGAGGAACTGCATACATAATGGATTTATCCTGACAGCATCCTTAGATGGTTTGAAACATTCTCTCTTCAGACAGGAAATGGAGACAGACATGCATTCCAAGCAATATTAAATGGAGAATGGAGAATAACTGCATACCAGCCACCTATTACACAGACTGGGGCTGAGATAGCTAATAACATATTGCAAAGGTCAAGCAAAAACCTCAGCGTTTCTGATCAATTATCTCTAATTTTCCACAACCTAGTTTGAAAAAAGCAATGCAATTTTGGCTTAATTCATGCTTGTGATTGAAAAATATTGTGTTTTCTTCTATATCTCACTGCATCTTTTCCTAAATTTCAGTTTATAACACACTATAAAGTGTCTTCATTTCTCTCTGTTTTACGTTTTCAAGTAAGATTTTATAAAACATTTCAAATAAAACTATATTCCATCTTTCAGAAACTGAAAAAAACACCAGTAGAATAATATATTTGTCAAATTTATTGCATTTTCTTTAGGGCTTCTATAGTTCAAAGTCTTTACTTGCCTTTAGCTTTTTCTACTTTTAGCAAGTGAAATGTTTAAATAAACAATTGTGTGTTTAAAATCAGTGTTTAAAATCATTTCATGCCCTCTAGTGGCAGCCCTGCCAGGCACCCGAACTGTAGCCTTCCTGTTAGAGATGACATAAAAATGGAAGAAAAACAGTTTATTCCCCTATTAAGTGAAATATATTATCAATCTGTATGGTTTAAAAAAATTACAGTCAGCTCTAGTTTTCATGAGGTAGTACCACCAGCTACAGATATACCACAAATAGCAGAACCCCCCAAAAATCTCATACTGTGTAAGCATTTCACCAAATTTGCTCTTAGAAATTATATTGATGAAAATCGACCTATTTGTGGCCATTTCCTTGCAATCTGTAGCCATTTCAAAGCACTATTCGGTGTATTTCCCATTACAGCATTGTTCAATGTCCAAACACATGGTTTTTCCAGGGTCCACAAAGGGGTATCATCATAAAGAAAAGGCTTAGTGCCACCAAAGTTTCATCTTCTCTCACGGAAAATCACTTTGGTTTTCTTAGTAAAACAGCAAAGTATTAGCACAGAGCAACAGTTACAAATTATAGATGGAAAGATTTGACACCTTCACGGGAAAGTTACACAGAGCAACATAAGCTTCCATTATTTTTGAATTCAGAGCCTCGACTCATTCACTTTTTCTTAATTCAAGATAGACTGAATCCATACATTTTTCCAAAAAAGTTTAACTGTTTCCAAATTTTTTTTACTCTAGTTTTCTGCACCTGATCAGCAAAAAATCATGCTGCTTTCAAACATCTCTTTTAGCACATATTGTCAGGGGTCTAGAGACAACTAACTCACATACAATAAGCTATCCCACATATAGTCTTTGGTAGCCATTTGGTTTTAGTATGGCTTTCAGCTTTACTCCCCCAAATTACAGGTCCCTAGGAACACAGTAAATAATAGACATTTTCACTGAATTATAGGTTGTCTTTATAATAACATTCACTTTGTCTCTGAAAATTCAATTCCCAATAAAGATGGTAGAAATTCCTGACCAAGCAAAGCATGGAGATACATGCTTTGTGCAGCTAAAATTCTCTAAGTCACTATGTGCCATTCTTACTTTGAAACCCTTGTCCTAATTCAAACAGCAAGAAACAAAGCTCAATAAATCCAGCTCTTCTGCTTGGCATGTAGATAGTAATGGAGGACTTTGGAAGCTGTTTTTTTCAAACACTTTAAAAATGTTTGTTAGAGCGACTTCTAACTTTGCAGGTTGGTTTTCTTGAAAATAATAACTGATGGTTTTAAAACGTTATTTATAATATCCACAACAAAGTGCCTGAGCACTGTGGTAATCAGAGTTGGCTCACTGGTGGGAAAGGATGGAAAACGTCATTTCCAACCTTTTTATTGTTCCAAATTCTCTTTGCAGTTTAGATCACTAGGGAAATAACATAGCACACATTTTCCTTTCATATTTTTGCCTTATTGAAAGCCTTAGTGCTGGAAAAACCATAACCCAATTTCATGTAACTTATTTTTTGTTAAAGTCTTCAGATAAAACTGAGAGATCTTAGAGAACAACTACTTCAAAAATTACACCTATGTAATTAAGAAATATTGTTCTCATTAGCTTTGTAGATCTTACACCTTCAAATTCTCAATTTCTCTTCAAATTTGATAGCTTTTGTCCCCGCTGGACTTGACACCTTTGCTTCTATTCATTTGAGATGCAAACACCAAACCAGTACTTGCCAGAGAAAAAATAGGCCAAATGCACTGAGGGGAGCAGAGGGAAGTAGGACAGCTGTCATCTCTACCACCAGACCCAAGGAAGTAAAACAGATGCCCAGCTCAAAGGTGCCCCTTTGTCCTGCCCTGGCTGTGATAGCCACAGCTTGACAGGCACTGTCAGCATGACCACTTGGAGCAGCAAAATCCCATTCCTGAACCAGCTTTGCAGCTGCGCAAGGCATGTGTGTGTTACTCCAGGTTGTCCAATGAGAGCAACTCTTAAATATCAATTTAAAACAATCAAGTAGGTCAGCATCATGTCTAGTACTGTTCACTTCATGTGACAAAAAAGAACTTTCTCTACTCAGAGAAAACAACATTAATCATTAAGGACACTGAAATTTAAATGAATAGGACTGAAAGTTCAGGAAAGAAGTTATATCAGGTGCAGTCAAACATATACAATGCAATAAGTAGTGCAGAGAAGGCAGATCAAGGACTATACTTCTGTAGTCTAACCTGTGAGGATTCACATGAATGCACAAGACTGCCCACATCAATGTTAGCAGTAACTTCAGAAGGAATACAAAATCCCAATCACTTACCGTGATCTGTAGCGGTCAGAATTTGGGATGAAACCTAAGACTGAGGTCAAACTGATCCACATCTACCTCCTCTTGGAGTTTCAGTCCTTACTCTAAGTTGGCCACGTGGGTGCAGAGCAACATGGTGGGCTGTGGGCCAGCTGCCACGGCAATCTCCGTATTTTGCAGAAGAGAACCAGATCTGTGTGAAAGGCAGACACTGACAGTGTGCCAGCAGCAGAGGCAGAACGCTGACTGATGGAAAAAAACTTTTGGTGATTCTAAGAGCACTAACAGATGCTGATGCAGAGCTCGAGGCTCTCCGCAGGCCTTGCAGGCTGGGGGTGAGTGATCATGACCAGGCCACGTCCGGGTGTTTCTACCAGCTGCCAGCTCTCTCTCAGGAGATGACTGATGCTTCTCACCTTAGCAGTGATGTAGATACTCAGAACTGCTCTCTGTAAACTTGGTGCAACACAAATATGTTCCAAAGGGCTGGCCACTGAGGAGCTGGTTGTGTGGTGAATTGTGTGTTTCTTTGAGCACTGTATTGGCTAATTAAAACAGACTTCCGGATTTAAGCATTAAAGGAATTCAGGGCTAACATGCTGAACTAGGGTGAGCTAACGTATTAAAAAAAAACCTCGAGTAGACAAACTGAGCAACAGTAACAGAAAATTACTGTGATAAAATGTACACTAATTTTGGAGAAAATTAAGGTCCAAAGTAAAAAGTGTAAAAGGTAAACCCCAGGTATCAAACACTAAAACCAGCAACGAAAGGAAGCAGTGGGTCTTGTAGCATTCCAGTGAATGGCTCCCAGATGAAGACAAATTATTTGACACAAAGATCTATGAGAAGTAACACACTCCCTAAACTGTGGCAGAGAAATAAGCCAGAACTGTGTCTCCATCTGGATGCTAATGGGAAAACATGAAGAACTGGGGACCACAAACTTGAACACCTCTTCTAGTAACTTCTTTCTAACTGCTCGTGAACAGGTAGAAATTTTGAGAGAAACTTGTACCTAGGGATCCAAAGAGAGCTCAAAGATGATTAACGGGACGGGATTCAACACAGGACCAGGTGCCACAAGTGAGGAAATAACCACGGAGGGACAAAAGCACCTCGATGGGTCCGAGGCAGTTCCACAGAAAACCAACAGTAGTGGCAGGACCACATTTTTCGCGAAGGCTAAAATACACGTTATCCACGAGCAAAACGCACCGTGACATTCTTTTTCTCCGGGCGCGGAGCGCCAGCAGCACCAACGCGGCCGCCCAGCACCTGCGTGGCGCAGCTTCCGCGGCGGCGGCACCGGAGCGCGGGGAGAGACCCGGGGGCTCGGGAAGCTTCCCGGCCGGACGCGGGGAAGCGCTGACGCGCCTGCGAGGGGTCGGGAGGCGCCGGCGGCGCTAGAGCGGCGGAGGCCCGGCGGGGCCAGGAGACACCGGGCCTGGGGGTCGCGGGGGCCGCGGGACGCGCTGGGCCAGGCCCCCCCGGCCCCGCGGCCG
>VZTE01002248.1:28821-44743 GCA_013397775.1 Eulacestoma nigropectus
GGCGGCGCAACAGCCCGAGCCCGAGCCCTTCCCGCCGCCCCCCGCCGGGTATCCCTTCCCGCCCTACGGCGGCTCCTACCAGCCCAGCCAGGGCAGCGATGACGACTGGGACGACGACTGGGACGACAGCTCCACGGTGGCCGACGAGCCGGGTGCCCTGGGCAGCTCCTACCCCGACTACGAGGCGGCGGGCGGCGGCGCCTCGGGCCGGTACCGCCTGTCCACCCGCTCCGAGCCGTCCCTGGGCCCCCGCGGCGCGGGACACCCGCCGGGACACCCGCACCCGCCCGGCGGCGGCGGCGCCGCCAAGAGCTCGGCCACGGTGAGCCGCAACCTCAATCGCTTCTCAACCTTTGTCAAGTCCGGCGGAGAGGCCTTCGTGCTGGGCGAGGCGTCGGGCTTCGTGAAGGACGGCGACAAGCTGTGTGTGGTGCTGGGCCCTAGGGGCCCCGAGTGGCAAGAGAACCCCTACCCTTTCCAGTGCTCCATCGAGGACCCCACCAAACAGACCAAATTCAAGGGCATGAAGAGCTACATCGCCTACAAGCTGGTGCCCAGCCATACCGGGCAGCAGGTGCACCGCCGCTACAAGCACTTTGACTGGCTCTATGGGCGCCTAGCTGAGAAGTTCCCCGTCATCTCCGTGCCCCACTTGCCAGAGAAGCAGGCCACTGGCCGCTTTGAGGAGGACTTCATCTCCAAACGTCGCAAAGGCTTGGCGTGGTGGATGGACCACATGTGCAGCCACCCTGTGCTGGCTCAGTGTGATGCCTTCCAGCACTTCCTCACCTGTCCCAGCACTGATGAGAAGGCCTGGAAACAGGGCAAGCGCAAAGCTGAGAAGGATGAGATGGTGGGTGCCAACTTTTTTCTGACCATCAGTGTCCCCACAGGCCCTGGAGCCATTCTGGACTTGCAGGAGGTGGAAAGCCAGGTGGATGGCTTCAAAGCCTTCACCAAGAAGATGGATGAGAGTGCCCTGCAACTTAATCACACGGCCAACGAGTTTGCCCGCAAACAAGTCACTGGTTTCAAGAAGGAATACCAGAAGGTGGGGCACTCCTTCAAGTGCCTCAGTCAGGCATTTGAGCTGGACCAGCAGGCCTTTTCAGCTGGCCTCAACCAAGCCATAGCCTTCACCGCAGAAGCCTATGATGCCATCGGGGACCTCTTTGCAGATCAGCCCCGGCAGGACCTAGATCCTGTGATGGATTTGTTAGCGCTGTATCAGGGGCATTTGGCCAACTTTCCAGACATCATCCATGTGCAGAAAGGTAAGACCCTTATGTGTTTTCTGAAACAATTTAAGTTTTATGTATCAGTGATATGCAACAGATACAGGAACCAGGGGCTAAATTTGCCCTATGTCTGTCCTGCTGGCTTTGGGTTCAATCTTCCTGTGTTTGCTCAGGTAAACCCTCGCTAGAAATACAAAAAACACATCAGTGACAATTTTTGTTCTGTGTCTAAGGCCTAGACATAGTTGGGAGTTTTGCTGGTCAGAGGTTGCTGTGTTTGGCTGCATATCTCTGAAAGCAACCACATCTAGCTATATTGCTGATACACTAAAGATTAACGGGCTTGTTTACAAACCCTGGAAATCAAGTGGTATGGAAACATCTATTACTCTGAGATATGTTAGGTATCTTAAGTCTCTGTCTAGTAGGTAATGAATATGAAATAATATGAAGATGCAGGCACTCCTCTGATTGACCACCCTGTTCAAGGTGCACATGGAGGTGTGTGTTTTGCAGCATCAGTCTGATGAGATGTTTAATGCTGCTGGGGCGTCTTTGTTCAGCCAAGCATCTTTTGGTGTCTTTGAAAGAGTAATGATTAGCTAGAGTGTTCTTAGTTGGAGTTGTTCAACCTTTGCTCTTATTATCCTAATAAGGTGCTAATCATAACAGATGCTGCTCACCTGTTATCCTTTCTGCATTTTTCTAGCTAAAACACGCTTTTCAGGTTCAGACTGCTAGTTGTAAAGTACTTTGTGATCTGTCAGAACGAAAGAAACTCAAAAATGAAAAAACCATGTGCTATGTAACTAATAACACTTGTTCAGATAAACAGAAGTTTGTAGTACTGTATATGTGGAGATGCTGCTGTTAAATTATTGATAGTCATACATTTTTTACCATTGCAAGTAGGTAAGTCCATCATTCATTTTTTTTTCTGCTATATTCCTTACCTGTAGTTTTCAAATCAAATTTCAGAAGGGTGTGGGGATTTGAGCTGTAAAAGAGATGGAGAAAACATCACATATGCTTAGCAGAAATGGGTGTCCGTAAATTACCCAGGAAAATGCATGAGCTTTGTTGAAAATTGTTTTGGAGATTAATGAGTGGTGTTCTGCATCCCAAGTGAATTGTCACCCAGAGTGAATCAGTCTTTTTGTCCTTATATGACACTTGCAGGGGTTTTGCATCTGGAACAGTACATTAAGTTTGGTAAAAAAAGAGTTGGAAAAGTTTTTTCAACAAAGCAAAAAGACAGGCTTCCAGAGGTATGCATTGCTGGGAACATCTGAGGAAAGAGAGTTGCTACAAAGTGCACAATTTGTTGTTATTTAAGAAAATAAGCTTTTCATAAAAATTGGATGCATCAAAGTCAGATTTCCATTCTGCTGTCAGGTCTTAAAAATTGTGAGTGCAAACTTAATTTTATTTTGAACAGGAAAGGGAGGTGTGAAGTCTAACATTTGAGGAGTTGCTTTGCTTGCTGCTGTGGTATTTTGTTCTGATAACAGCTTTCAAATATTTTAGATTTGGAGAGATGGGTGGCCTTGGCAATGCCTCATGTTTGGGAGTAGAGCACGTTAAAGTGAGTTGTCATCTAATAGGATTATCTGTAAGCTTCTGGAAAAAATAAAGGGGCAGATATTTTTATTAGATGGAAAAATCCAGCAGACTGTATATGCTATTTAAATAATACGTCCTCAAGCTTTAAGGTTATATGGAGGTCTTCACTGAAGTATTTTTGGAGACAAGGCTTTGAAGAGAGGATTGGGAATAATAAGGTATGTGCTGAACCCATCCTTATTTCTTTTGTAGTTCTATTTGAATTTACACTTACTGGTTAATGCTGAACTGGGAAAGGTTAATGTAAATACCTACAGCAGTGCATGAGCATGAAGTATGTAGAGTTGATTTTGGGCTAGAGCACTGTCTTGGAGCAGCTTGGAGAAATGTCCAGCTCTTCTGCATGCAGCTATTAATGCTCCAGCACCTCTGGGCTAGCACTGCATTCACAGTATCATCCATGATACATCCTAGTCATAGGAATATAGCATGGGCATGAGAAGTTGGTCTCTTGAGTGTCCATGGTCATGACAGGAACAGAGTTGTGTGGGTTTTGTGTTTGTTGTTGTTGTTTCCGCTACAAGACAGCAAACCAGAGGAAAACTGAGAGTCATGTTTTGCATATAGTATATTGCTGGTTTATTGCTCTTAAGAGGTACTTCTAAAAAGGTACAGCTTTTCAATTCCAGTCTGTAAACTTCAGATGAAAATATGAACTGTTTGGTGTTCTTGCAACATAAAGGCTTTCTTTTAAATTTACTGTCTAGGATGGTTGCCAGTTTTGAGGAATAATATTGTCTCTGTAGACTATACAAATATCTGTTGGTGATAAGAAGTCATCTGAAAAATAGAGTTGATGTGTCTTTCTTCAAGGGTTTTATTTTCTGGTGTACAACCTCATTAAGCAGTAAAATGACACCTAAGTGCCTTTATAAGTGGCAGAAGCAGCAGCCTGACTGATACATTGACTGAATGGCTGTGCCTTTAAAATGATGAACCCTGAAATTAGGAGTAATGCTCTTTTTTTTTTTGCTACATAATGCAAATACACTGTTTACTTTGGATAAAGCACAAGATCATATTCCCCTAGACCTGAGAAGGATGGAAAAACAAAGGCAGCTGTGCCCAAAACATGCCTGTGTCTGTGCATAGGGCTAGAGAACCATGAGTGTGAAAATGATCAACTCTCAGTTGACCATCTCAGCTCAAGCTGGATCCCTGCAAGTGTATGGGGCTTGATAGGATTCATCCAAGAGTCCTCAAAGAGCAGGGTGATATCATTGCAAAACTCCTCTCAACGATTTTTGAGCAGTCTTGGAAATCTTGAGAGGTCCCAGCTGACTGGAAGCTGGCAAACATTGTCCCAGTTTTCAAGAAGGGCAAGAAGGAGAACCCTGGAAACCACAGGCCTATCAGTCTCAATTCAGTGTGTGGTAAAGTTATAGAGAAGATTATTCTGGGAGGTGTTGAAAAAGACCTGAAAGACAGTGCAGTCCTTGGTCACATTCAGCACATCTTCATGTGCACATCTTCATGGAAAGTCCTGGTTACTGAATCTAACTTCCCTTTATGACAAAGTAATCCTCCCAGTTGATCAAGGGAAGCCAATTGATGTGATCTTTTTGGATTTCAGCTTTCATTGCTGTCTCTCACTGTATCCTTCTGGACAAAAGGTCCTGCTCACAGCTGGACAAACACATCCTGTGATGGGTGAGCAACTGGCTCACAGGTCAGGCACAAAGGGTTACAGTGACTGTGGTGACATCAGACTGGGGACCTGTGAGCTGTCACGAGTGGGGATCTGCAGGACTCCATCCTCAGGCCTGTGCTCTTTGATGTCTTCATACATGACTTGGACAAAGGACTGGAAGGGACACTAAGCAAGTTCCCAGATAATACAAATCTGGGAGGAGCTGTTGACTCCCTCGAAGGGAGGGATGCCCTGCAGAGAGACCCCGACATTCGATGCACTTGGGATGGGGCAGCCCTGGATGTACAGACAGACTGGAAAATGAGAGGCTGGAGAGCAGTGCCAGGGAAAGGGCCCTGGGGGTCCTGGTCGATGGCAAGTTGAACATGAGCCAGCAGTGCCCTGGCAGCCAGGAGGGCCAAGCGTGTCCTGGGGGGCATCAGGGACAGCATCGCCAGCCGGGCAAGGGAGGGGATTGTCCCCTCTGCTCTGCACTGGGGCGGCCTCACCTCGAGTGCTGGGGGCAGTTTTGGGTGCCACAATGTAAGACATTAAACTACTGGAGGACATCCAGAGGAGGGCCATGAGGATGTTGAAGGGTTTGGAGGGGAAGCCTTGTGCGGAACAGCTGAGGTCACTTGTTCTGTTCAGCCTGGAGAAGAGGAGACTGAGGGGAGACTTCATTGCAGTCAGAACTTCCTTGTGAGGGGAAGAGGAGGGGCAGACACTGATCTGTTCTATGTGTGACTGATGGCATGACCCAAGAGAATGAATGGCCTGAAGTTGTATGGGGAGTTTTAGGCTGGATGTCATGAAAAGGTTCTTCACCCAGAGGATGGTTAGGCACTGGAACAGGCTCCCCAGGGCAGTGGTCACAGCACCAAGCCTGACAGAGTTCAAGAGGCATTTGGACAATGCTCTCAGGCATATGGTGTGACTCTTGGGATGTCCTGTGTAGGGGTAGAAGTTGAACTCAGTGATACCTGTGGGTCTCTTCCAACTCAGCATAGTCTGTGATTCTGTAATTTTAACTGCCTTGTCCTGGTACGCTTTTGCTGTACTGCAGTTAGCTGAAGAGCTGCTGAACATGATTTTTAAGTGCATTTTGTGCTATGGGCTAAGAACTTTGCATGTCTGATGTTTTGTTTAAAAACTTTCTGCAGCTTCTGCAAAAAGAGCCACAGAGATAAAAGTTTCCTCTGTATGGGCTTTGTCTTTTTCCCTAGAATTATGAACCAAAGCCATGTAAGCCTTGCTGCAGCTTTGTCTGCATGTTATCAGGAAAATGTGTTAACTGTTGTGCTTTTAATTGCTCTGGGATTCAGGTCTTTTTGCCTTCTGTGCTGAGGACATCATATGTGATCTGATTTGTGTAATTTGTGTAAAACGTGAACCAACAGACTGTGGAAATATTTGCAAACTGTTCATTATCTTATTAATATTGTTAATTGACATTTTATGAAATGGCAATAGCTTCAATAGGAGATTTTACAAGATTCCTTTTCCTCTTCTCTTTTACAAGATTCCTTTTCTTTCATCTTGAGTTCCTAGCGTTTAAGGAATTTTCTGCAGGGAAGGAAGAGTTAAAGTTCCTGCTACAGGAGAGACGAAGGAAGTATTTGAACATTTCTGTACTACATGCCAGTTGAGGGTCAACTGGTCAATGCTTTGAGAGAGACCTTTCCTGATTTCATATACAACCTAGTCCAGGTCTGATGATTCATTGGATTGAACCCTACAGCAAAGAATGTGCCAAGTGGGGAACCCCACATTTCCATCTGGAAATGCTTGGTTTGAGAGTCCCACTGAGGCTAGCATAGAACATATCAGTACCAAGGCATACATCCCTTACAAAAACTTGTTGTTCTATAGGTTTTGTTTGGAAAACTAAGTGATTAGGGAAAACTGGTGCCTGGATAGGGTAGATGATGGCAGAGTGGTGTCTCAAGCTTCTAAACACCCCAATACTTCAATGAATCTAGCCCTCAACCCCTTATAAGTAAATGCTTCTGAAGTGCTTACATGAAAATATTCTTGGGCATATACGTGGGTTTTTAGAATGGAAGATACATATTAGACAGATACACTTGTATGCAGTTTTCTTTAGCCTCCGGCAAAACATTTGCAGAAGAGGGTTATTAAGTTCCAGAGGCTCGAAAAACTCAGCTGCATTTTGTAATTTTCTATTGCAGAACTGGTGTATCTTTCAAGAAATACTGGTTCAGTTTTTTTAATTTTGAGAAGAAAAGCAGCTTCCCATTTGTAATGGATAATGCCTTCTCTTTTATGCATTTAAGGTCTACTTGGGGAAATTCCCTAGGCATTCTTGGTGAAATAATTTCTACGTATTAATTGCTAAAGCTTCACTCAACTTGATGCAATCTTCCTGCTTCAGTAATCTTCAACACAAATGCCCACTGCAGGCCCATGCAAGTTCAGGTTCAGAAAATTTGTGTGCTTGTGCGAATTGGAGACAGCATATGCTAGTATTCTAGCTCATTCTTGTCTGGCTCTCTTGTCTTCATATTTACTTCTTGAGAATAGAGAAGTTGGGGGCATTTTGGATTTCTTTCTTTCAAGTTTTGTTTGAGGAATTACTATAATTAGCCTCCTGTGATTCGTGAAAGTGGAAGAAGTACTGACATGCTGTTTCATCTCTGCTTTCCAGATTTCTTCTGTCTCTTAACATTATGATCCTAATGTTTGACAAACTTCTGGTTATGGTTTTTATAAAAGAGATCTGAGAAAGTGGTTCTAAATGTTTCCCAAGATACAGGCAATTCCATTTCCTTTGCATGCCAGGATTTAAGAGAATTATTTTTAAAAATACCTGAACGACTTATTTGTTTCTTGGTCACTGTTTGTGAAAAGTAAAATAAGGCAAACAGTCTAATTTACCTGAAGCAAACTTAGTTCTAGGCATAGGCTTTAAAGAATGCACTGGGTGTGTTTTTAGAATATCTTACAAAACTGTAGGTGAAAAATCTATCCAAACAGAAATGCATGAAAATTTAAAGCACCAGAAAACCCAAACAGTACTGAAACGTGGAACTCTGACATTTTCACCTCCCTTCTCCCTCTTCCCCCAAGGGGGAAGGGGTGGTATTTGTATTAATGGATTAATCGAACTGGTTAATATTGGCACCTAAAATTTTATATCACTGTGTAAAAGCAGGACTTTTCTCTCATGCTTACTTCCTAAGCTCTTCAATTTGTTGTGCAGACATGGGTTTTTCCATCACTGTTTTTCCTTTTATCCACCTTTCAGAGTTTTTTTCTCCTGTGTCCCTCAGATGCATACGCTTTGCATGGGCTTCAATTCAGGTAGTTGCTGGGTAAGAGGTAGGCATGTAATCCTAGCCAGATGACCCTTACAGCAGTAAAAAGAGATGGGCACTTCATCTGTACAAGAACTTTGGTGAGAAAAGATGTACTGCTCCAGGATGACTTGTATTTTTTGCCATGTCAGCCTCCCCATAGCTATTACAGTGATGATGTAACACTGTCTGCTTGGTGCTGCATTACCCAATTTTGTCTCCTAATATTTGAATGTAACCTTAAGGAAATGGAGCTAAAATGTGAAAGAATCTTCACATTTAGAAACTATATAAAATTACAGCTGCCTTAATGTGTGTGAAATTGGGGGACAGGAGTAAATGACTAAAATTGAGCGATAGCTGTACTTGAAGAAAATTAAACAGGAGGAGAAAAAAAAAGGACTTCTATACCCTGTCTCTGTCTGAAAGATGCATGGCTCTTCTTAATGTATGATTGTTTTTACTTTTCCACTCCCCCACAATCTCTGTAGCTTTCTAGGGGAACAAGATTCATGCTGTCCTGATGGGGTTTTTTTGTATTACCTTTTGAAACTAGTCTGATATCATATACCTTCAGTAACAGAGAGACATTTCATGGCTAATAAAACACCAACGGGTTTGGTTTTTTTTCAAAACCTGCTGGTAGCAAAGGAAGAGCATAGCTGTTCCTTCCATGGAAGAGACTACATGCATTACTGCACACGAGAAAGTCTGTCCAGTCTACCTGCTTAGTCCTAATAGGAGAAGTTTTGATTGGAGCTCACACTTCTAGGTTTGACTGCAGACAGTGCATATTTAATTAAATGCAAATTTTCATCAGATTTTTAGTCAGATCACAGAAAATGCCACATATTATGTGCTCACCACAAGCAGTAAGGCCTTGTCTACTGGGAAGGCCCTGTGAGCCACTAGGGAGTAGAAGAACACTGTATTGAACATTGAAGAATTCAAAATTATATTGCAGAAGGAGGAAGTAATTCTGTTTCAAAAACAAAGTAGTACCTTTTGAGGAACATATGAAGTATCTAGCTGGGATGGCTCTCTTGCAGCTCTGAGTGCTCCTGGTCTGGCTGAAAGGGCTTCAATCAAAACACAGAAGATAAGAATTGGTAGACTGAAAATAGAAAGAAGCTCCCAGAGTTCTTCCAATTCTTTGTTAGCACATTATCAAAAACAAACAAGCTGACTGATTTTTTTTAGTTTGTAAGTCACCTTTGAAACAAGGACATGTTTCAACCTTTCCAGCATCTTTCCATGACTTCATTGTTAGACTTTGTTTGAACAGTTAAAATGCCAAGTCGGTAAGTGCAGACTGTGTAAACTTATCCAGCTGACACCTTATGTATTTTAAATTGCCTGGTTCAAATAGCAGGGAATTTGAAAATTTTAATTAAAAAAAATAGGAAATTACATTTGGCTGAGCCCCCAGACATGAGCCTTATCAGCAGACTAAGGCAAACAAATGTCACACGCTTTCTACGCAGTCTTGTTTGTATCTTTCATGAAGGCCATGAGGACTTACATAAAATAAAACAAACAAACAAAAAAAAAACAACAACAAAACAACCCACCAACGTTTAAACAATCTGTTCAGTTCTTGCCAGTGACTTTGGGTTATTGTTGTAGCAGAACAGGAAGAAGTGTGATATTTTCAGCCTTTGTTTTAAGTAGGTACACATCATGGGTGGACAACTTCTGTAATCATAATGAACTAAGCTGCCCTTTTTATGCCTACATGCAGTTCATTCATTAACAATGTGAAAAGCAAGTTCATCGTGTGATTCGGAGTTTACATTGCTTTGTTGTCCCATGGTAAAAAGCAACTTACTATTCTAATTTTTTTTAGAATTTTTATGATTTCGAATCTTTGTGTGCATGAATAGCTATGCTGGCTAACTAACAGTATACTAAAGAAGCTTTTCTTTTAAATAATATGAGTATAGCATTATATTATTATAATTTTCACATATTCTGCTTTTGAATTATGTAACGTATTTTAATTGATTACATTAATGATGGCTTACCTTGAATATTTTTTTCTGCAACAGGAATTGTACTTCTTTTTGTCCTTATAGAAACTGCAGCATTCATATATCTAAGAGAGGGCAATTAAAGGGTACTAGTATAAAGTAAACCAGCATCTGCATTTTATTTGCATCTTGACTATTTTCTTATGAATTTATATTAAACTGTCTATACATGTTTTATTTGCTCATCTTAGGACAGTAGTGGAGCTAAGCAGATGATAATGGACAAGCAAATGTCATAAGCTGTGCTCGTTCTTTGCTTTCCTTTTAGCCTTAACAGAAAACAACATCCAAAAGCTGGTGTTTCATTGTGCCCCAATAAAGCAGTGATGTAAGAGTCAGTGGAACTTGTATTTATACTTATTTCTTTCAGTAATAGTGTATGGATTTTGATACAAAGTGTTACCTGTTTTCCCCTTACCATCCACATCCCATGAATCTTACAAAAAGTTTGAAAGAAGTCACCATTTAATGTAATAGTGCTTACATCATTTTGGAAAGGAGGAGGAGACATTTCTGCTCATTTGTTGCTAACCAGTTCTACTGAAAATTAATTTCTATTACCCATGCACAGCATAATTACTTATGCTTGTTGTTTTGAAGTCAGCATTGTGAACAAAGCATTTACAAAAGCTGTTAAAAGTCTGTAACATTTTTGTAACATAAAATGCTTGTTCCTAACATCCTATTTGGGAAAAATTAGTGTTCAGAACCTGTGACAACTGAACTATAATAGACTCAACTCCAATTCTGGAAAAGCAGAGTATTAAAAGCTGTATTAAAAGCTTGTTTGATGCCCCAGTTAGATGTAAACTAATGAAAAGTACTGAAAATGACTGAAATACTTCATCTTGGTACCTCTACAAATTCCAGTTGCTTAAATTTTTGAGTGTGGTCCTGAAAAACATGACTAACTTTCTAATGGGCAAATGCACTGTGTTTCTGGTGACCAGCCTAGTTTATGTTTCACTCTTTTCTGTCCCCTCAGTCTGCACTGCCAGCTGAAACCATACCAAAGAAAAAGTCTTTTAAATAGTACATGTGAGTGCCAAAAAGTACAGAGCGCCTTAGAACTGGGCAAACACAGCATTAGTTAGCATTTGCCTCTCAGGCTGTGGTGCAAAATGCTATATTTGTGATAACAGAGAGCTGTACACATAGTTTAGCTGGATTTTACAGTCAAATGATTCCTGGTGGGCCTCCTTTCAGACATCACTGTAGGTACTTGTAAAGTCAAAACTATTTGCGAACACAGTTTAAACATGTTTTAGTGGCTAAAATAAGGTCATTTGTTTCCTTAAAACACTGCTGGTGTACAATACATCAAAAGATAACAGTCTTAATGTCATTGCATTCAAGATTTTAATGGAAAATACTCATCTCATTTTACACATTTTTTCTTTGTGGCTACCTATGTAGCATTATGTTTTGTTGGGGTGTTTTAAAATTTTGTAAATGTCATGATGGGGGACAGTAGATGCATTAACATGGTAATTCTATAATGTTTCTTTCATTTGTTTGACCATTTTGCTCTCACTTTCAGTTATCAGCTCTTCCAAAGGCAAAGTATGGCATCTGCTCACATAGCCATGTGATGTAGCGTGGTCCAGCAAAACATTTGTGCTGGGGGTGCTGCACACCAAAGCTTGTAGATTCCTCTAGGGTACTCTGGAACTGAAATGCACATTGACAGTATGGAAATTTAAATGTTTTCAATAGTGTGATCATTTTAGACTCTCTGAACATACACAGGTATGATTACAGTCCTTGTAGATTTGGATAAATAAATCAGCTCTGTATGCTCTTCGTCTGTGTGTGTATGCAAACCGGCAGATGTATGCTTGATGAGTCTAATCAGATCTTAATAATAGTATTACTTAAAATTTTAAAAATATTAGTTAGACATGTATAGTGGCCAGTAACCCTGGTAGTTTTGAAAAATTGACATTTTACACTGTGCATTCTAGCACCATTAATTTGGTTTGTGTTAATTAAATCAATTTATAAGTTAAGACTATCAGATGAGGTTACAGCTAATTAACTTTCTGAAATATCTAGCAAAAACTGTTTTATTTGTGTATGATCTCTAGAGTTGTGTACATTAAAAAGCAACTTAAGTTTGAACCGAAGAATGTGTTTTTGAGTGTCAGCTTTCAATAAGCTTTGCAACAGGGCAACTGAAAGAACAAATAATTATGTCTGATGTTAATAACTCTGCAGTCAGTCAATGTTGCTCTAGATATCAGCAGAGTACTGTAATTTATAAACCTAAATTTACAGGATAGTACTATGTTATTCTGGGCTTCTTTTGAGTAATGGGCAACAAAATAATAAAAAACAAAGCTTACTTCTTAAACTATTTTTAGACTGCAGTTTCTAAAAGCATTATAGCCATTTTCACGTATCTACAAAAACTTCTTTAATACTGAAGCAATTGGAGTTTGATGTATTTGAGTTTTATACTTCTGACATTTCACTGTGGAAAAGGGAATGTTGTTTAAGTGTGCCCTTAAGGAGAAGAGTATCGTCTTTTAAACCCAAAGACTGGGTTTGAAAACTGTTGTGTTGGCACTTACCGAAAGCAAGTAGCAGAATTTTGCCTTTGGTTTTGAAAAATCATTTGTTTTTTTTTTTGCTGTAAGCATGTAAAACTAGATTTTAAAAAAGCTACTCATTCCAGTATTAGTAACTGTAATGGTACTTTTTCCCTGTGACATTCCTTTTAGTTCAGTCTCTACTGAAAAAGTCTTCTGGTTTTAATTTCAGGCAAATTCCTATTATGCTGCTTTCCATTATAAATCTTGGCCAGAAAATGTAAAGAATTTGCAGAATCTCAGTGTAGGCTTCTTGAGTTAATCAGTGCTCAGAGCATTCCTAAGAAAATAATCTGTCAGTGTAGCAAAATCTCTGGTTACAAACTATTTCACTTTCAGTTGAGAGGGAGAAGTTTGGGGGCTTTTTTCGGAGTAGGATTTCACACTATGTGTTACCTCATTGTCGTGGTTTAAGCACAGCTGGAAATGAGGTACCGCGCAGCCACTCGCTCAACCCTTTCCTCTCTTCCTCTCTCTCCCCCTGCCTCGACCCCAGTAGAATGGGGAGGAGACTCAAAGTAAAACTTGTGTGTTGAGATAAGAACAGTTTAATAACTGATTGATACTACAGTAAAATGCAATAAGAACTAATAATAATCATAATAATGACAATAAAAAGGAAACAAACAGGTGATGCACAATGCAATTGCTCACGACCAACTGAGGATGCCAGACCCCCCTTCCCGAACCCAGATCTGCTGTGCTTCTGGGTAGCTCCCCCCAGTTTATATCCAGGGTGTGACTTCTGTGGTGTGGAATATTCCTTTAGTCAGTTGCAGTCACCTGCCCCAACTATGCTCCCTTCCAGTTTCTTTTGTGTACCTCGTCTCATGCTCTGCTAGTGAGGAGGAGGGTGGAAAAAAAAGTCCTTGGCTTGGAATAAACACACCTTAGCAAAAACCCAAACATCAGTGTGTTATCAACACTATTCTCATTCTGAATCCAAAACACAGCACTGTAACAGCTACTGAGAACAAATTAACTCTTCCCTAGCTGAAACCAGGACATTCATGAAGTGCTTCTGCAACTTCCCTTGTGTTGGAGCTAATGATTGTGTAACCCGGGGCTGACCTGGATCACATGGCTAAGCCATTGATAAAGTTAAGCCATCATATCTCTCTCCAGGCCGGTTGCATTCTTTTATTGAATTAGTCATTTGAGACATAACAACATCTTTGCTAGATCTGGGGTAAGAGGGACAACCATGTAGACCAACTTGCTCTGGCAGCACACTGCTGGATTAGAAATAATGTTTCCATGCACATGAGCCACCCAGGATTTGCTTTTTCAAATCTTTAAGCAAAGAGCTGTAGTGAATAATCTCATCATTAAGTAAGGAAAAAGAAAACAGTTCTAGTTACCTTATCTGCTTTTACATCCTTTTATGAAAGCAGCATCATGAATATGTTTTTTCATTTTCCATTAGAGATGGTGTCTAGATTATAACAGTGTCTTGTAAGAAAAGTAAAGCAAAGGGAGTTGTTTGACAAGTTCAAAGCTCTCCCTTCATTAACATGCTTTGAAGGACACATCATGCATCCTATTAAACTATTTAATGTGCTGGACAGATGAATGGTGTGGAAATGTAAGTTGTTTTACCTTTTAGTAAGTAGTGCACTAAATGTTATTTTGTAGCTTGCTGATAGTAGAAAGATGAAATATTTATTGCATAGGTCATCTTACTTGCACAAGATTGCTGAGGTGCAACTGCTGAGAGATTGTAAAAAAAAGACGTCTTTGCTCTGTTTTATCATAACTCATCACTGAAGTGAAAGAAATACTTTAATAACTGCAGTGATAAAGACATTACAATCACAGGATATAAAAAATAAACCTGCTGGCTCTTACAAGCTGGGTTTTCAAGTTGAGTATTTTGAAGTGAGATACTGAAGACTTCAATCTGTTGGTGACTTAATGGATTCTTGAGACTGACTGTGAATTTCACACCCCAGTGACTTCAAGAGGTACTTACCACTGCTTCAGGTGCTGTATTCAGCAGTGCTGAGCTGATGCTTCTTGGTGTTTTCATCCATATGCAGCATTACAATATGCAGTTAAGTCATTGCTGCTACAGCAATGTACTGTTTGTATTTTTTAAGAATGGAGCAAGCCCAGCCATAAAACAAATGTCATTGTAGTAAACACTGTGCAAACAGAAAGCAAAAAAAGGGCTGCTGCCCTGAAGAATTTTGTGTGGATTAGTAGCTTCAGACACAGCTGATGTTTCACTCCTTTCTGTTGCATACAGCACTTGAGAGCTGATGTTTGGGTGTTTTGAGAAGAGGTGGAAAGGGGAAGATGGTACATCCCTAGCAGGTATCACTGTTCTTTGGCTTCTGATTGCACGTGCTGGCAGGTACAGGGCACGCCTGCCTTCCTAGGGAGACTAAGGAGTTGAGTGAAAAGCAGTTGGGATTGCAGTCTACAAGAGCTGAACCCCCAAACTTTTGCCTTCTGGCCACATTGCAACTTGTACTTGGAGACACATACACATCAGCATGGATTCATAGGAGTGCACATGTACTTACTGTGTGGAGGAAGAATGAGTAAATAGATCCAAACCCATCCTTAGTTGGCTCTTCACACAATCTCAGAACATTTGTTAGTGGGATAAAACTGCAGATGATGTGAAAATATATTGTTTGACCTAAACCTGAGTGCTCTCAGGTTAAGTTGGTTTTGGTTTTTTTTTCCCTGAATGTATGTAACTCTTCCTACCTCATTGCAATCTCATGTTTGCATGAGTAGCTTACTGTCTCAATACACTTCGTCCTTTCTTTATAACTACTCAGCATCCATTTAAGTTGCTGTTTTTATACTGTGTTTTATGGCTTGAAATTATTTATTTCTGTGAGGAACTGTACATTGTCCCTGTTTTCTTGGCTTCTAGCACAATACACTAGCACAAATTTTGCTAGCACAAATGTCCCTTGTTAAACATGTTTATATCATCTCGTGTTGTCTAATCTCATATTTCAAAACAAGGACTGAAATCTGAGTCTCTTTTAAGCCCTTAGCTGCATTCAGTGAGCACCAGCATCTGTTTAATATAAGGCTTTGGGCCATGATGAACAGCATTCATCTATGCTTTTCCCCGCCTTTAGAACAGAAATAGATGTAGCTCAGTTTTTGTATGATTTTCAATCCAGGCCCTCTTCACTTGGTTGAAACCTAGTCCTGATCACTGGAACATGACTCCTGACAAAAAGTCTTTTCCATAGACCAGAAGCTTTAAATGCTTGAGCAAGATTGTACAGAATCTGTACATCTGGATCTAAAAAAAAAGCCCAAGAATTTATTTTTGTGTATTCCATCCCTCTGGGAATAGGGCACTGGTGTATATTTATCCCAAGCATGTACTCAGCAGGAGGCTTCCTTGAGCTAATATGCATTGGGAGGTGGCTCCTTCTGTTTCTTTTTTCCTAAGGTATGTGCTAGCCTTTTTTGGGACTGCTGTGATTCTGCTTTTTTTTTTTTTTTTTTTTTTTTTTAA
>VZTE01002249.1:0-22394 GCA_013397775.1 Eulacestoma nigropectus
GCTATACCAACGCAATAGCAACAGTGTACCGCAAAGCATGGCTGTACAGTTTAAATTGATGAGATTATTGGATTAATACAGCAATATTCGGCTATATAATGTCACTGCTGTTAATGTCACAAGTGCTATAATACATCTGAGCAAACAGACCTGGGAGCCACTAGGGGCCTTTGACTTGGAAAAAGCAAGAGAAGTTAGATAGGACTCCACAACTAGCGGAGACATTGGTGGTTTTTTCTGATGATCTAGTTTAAAAAGCTGTACAAGGGGAAAAGAGTAGTCCCTTGAAAGGAGACCCAAATGGGGAACTACAGGTCTTGTTAGTCTGACTTCAGTGCCAGGGAAGGTTGTGGAACAGGATGCATGCCATCATGGGCAGGATAACAAAGGGAATAGGCCCAGTCAGCATGGGTTTAGGAATAGCAGACCCTGCTTGATGAAGTTGATCTCCTTTTATGAGCAGGTGACCTGCCTTGTGCATAAGGGAAAGAAACTGAGGGAGCTGGGGAGAGAAGGAGGCTCAAGGGTGACGTCATCACTCTCTGCAACCACCCAAAAGGAGGTTCTCCCAGGCAACTGGTGACAGAGCAAGAGGAAATGGCCTCAAGCTGTACCAGGGGAGTTTCAGATTGGACAACAAAAAGAATTGCTTCACAGAAAGAGTGGGCAAGCATTGGAATGGGCTGCCCAGGGAAGTGGTGGAGTCACCATCCCTGGAAGTGTTCAAGAAATGACTGGATGTGGTCTAGTTGTCATGATGGTGGTTAGTCAAAGGTTGGACTTGATGATCTTAGAGTATTTTCCGACCGTAAAGATTCTATGATTCTGTGTAGATCTTCAACAGCATGTAGAGGGTTGTGCCTGAGAAGGAGTTGCTAGGGTCACAAAGCCAGGGACTGGATTGGTGGGAGCAAGCAGCCTGCTCCTCTGAGGTTCTGGTTTGTTTGGATACATCCTGTGGGTGCTTTTCAGGATAGAAATTTCTGTCTACATGTTCATTCCCACCCAAGGGGTAAAAAAAAAGGTCCTGTATATTACTGCTTATTCTGTTTGGGCCTTGTGGCTCTGTACCACCCAATTCCATTCTCTCAGAAGTTAAGGATAGGAGAGGGGAGAAGAAAACCAAAACCAGGAGAAGGATGACCCTGAACTATGTCAAGAAGCAGTACAAGGTCCTTAAAAAGAAGCAGGAGCCCAAACTTCTCTTCACATAAGATCTGATCACTCTCTCTTAATTGCAATGTTCTTAATGTGTAAGTGTTTGTAAGTATATTTAGCTTGTCCTGTCTGTGTCCGTAGTAAAGGCACACACAGTAACAAAGTATGATGGGTGATGTGATGCCTCACTTTGTTTCGCATTAAACATGAGCATCTATTTGCCATCAGCATGAGGCTTCCTCACTTGCCACCTTCACAAAATGGTGGCAGCTCCATGGTGCTAGCTGGTGGGTGGCAGCTGCCCTCGCACATGGCATCACATCATATGCTGGAACCCAGCACCTACGCACAAGTGAAGGGCAGTCAGTGGTCTCATTTCTGCTGAAGCAGACAGCACATTGTTCTAACTAAATGAACTAATTACCATAAATAAATCACATTGCATTCTTATTGGAAAGCTTATCAGACAGTACTATTGTGGCCTTTCTGTTTGGGCCTGAGAACCTTATCATCACAGACCATGTTTCTGAAGTATAATATACATTTTTGGGTGGAAAGAAACTCATTCCAGAGTTTGAATGAGAATTAGATTCACAGGAGTAATACTAATATTGTGTTACTCTCGAATATGAAAAATGATTTTATTATTTCATGACTCATGGTACAGAGAGTAAAAAACCCACACATACCAGTAGAAAATCTCCATTACTCTGCTTCAATATAAAGTATTTGAAAATAAAATACATATCTCCTGAAAGATGCGTGCAAATTTTCTGTCATTAGACTAGGATGCAAATATTCCTGTGTAGGCAGGAGTCTTAAAATGAGAGTGCTATTTCAGAGAAAAGCATGAACATTATTGTTCATTAAGGATCCACACATTAATCAGTAAAACATTGCTGTATGTTGCAAAAATAATGCATCTCAGGGTTCACAAAATGTCTTATTAATGTTTTAATATTATATTTATGATAATAATTTTATTTTTCCTGGGATATTTTCTGTGTCGATAATAAAAAAATAATGATGATGTATACATTATCCATAAAAAGCACAAAATGCTGTTTCAAGAAGTTCACTTTCTCCTTATTAATGATATGTTGGCCAAATGTTCTGCCTGTGCCAATGGGCACATTAAAAAGTAGAGAGCAGTATAATATAATGCTAAAAATTTAGCTTATTTCTTTCTGATTATGGTGTGCGTTACATTTAATTTTTTTTAGAAATAATGGGATTAGTATTAATTCACACAGAACTGTCCTGTTGTCTAGGATTTATTTCCTAGTTATCTATAGACTGCAGCCTTTTACCAAACAATATTCTTTATGTAATAGAAGTGGTGTGGTAAAGGGAATTGTCTTCTTCATCATAAACGATGCAGTGCCTTCCAATTAAACAACTTGCAATTTATAGAAGCCAGATGCTCACTCCCTATAAATCAGCCTAACTTTACTTAAAATGGAGATACAGTAGTTTGTTTTCACTCAGGAATTTGCTAGCCACATATCTAAATAACCCATAAGGTCTTGATTACAGAAATATTGCCATTTAAATGATACTAGAATAATTAATTTAACATTTTCATTCTCCATATTCAAACCAAAATAAGGGTAGATAGGGTCACTAGAGCATTTCTGTTGCATATCTGAACTTATAAAATCTTTACCAAAGCAATCATGCTGGAAATATCTTAGTAGAGATATGTTCAGTCCTGGTATTCCTCTAAATCTTTGCAAGCTTGAGGGTGATTAATAGGCAGCTGTGTCATGAATAACCCTGTTTGCCTACTATGTTCATAATAATCTTGTTGACTGGGCATACACCTGATACAAAGCAATTTCAATGGGTTGTCGTTATGGTGAAGAATTGAGGTACCTGTTGGCAGAGTAAATCCAATGACAAAGAAAACTTATGTTGTGTATTTGGACAAAATATTCAGGATGCTGAAGAAAGATAAGGCCAAGAACAATGAAAAGCCTCATTTTTTTTCTGTCTTTAGAGAAATAATGAGGTTAGCCCTGCTTTTTAAGCTTCTTTTAAGTTCTGGTGACAAAGAACAGATAAAATGCCATGGCGCAGAATGCTGAATTCACTGAAGTCGTCATTCTGGTCCTAAGAAATATTAAGGCTATTGAGAGCATATGGAAAATCTGAAGCAAGGAAGACTTACTGTTGGTGGAAGAGGATCAGGTAGGTGGGCATTTAAACAAATTGGAGATACACAAGTCTGTGGGCTCTGTTGGGATGCAGCCACAAGTGCTGAGGAATATGTCCCATGTCATTGTGAGGCTCCTCTCAATTACAATTGAAAGGCAATGATGGTTGGGGAAGGTCTCTAAGGACTAGAAGAGAACAAGCGTCACTGCTGTCTTCAAGTAGGGCAACGAGGAGAATCCAAACAACTATGGTCCAATAAGCCTCACTTTAGTTATGGGGAGCTGGTGGAGCACCTTATCCTAAGAAAAACATTTTGAAATATAATTAAAGATTAGATGGTGATTGGGAATAGTCAGCATGGATTTCTAAAGGAGAATTCATGCTTGACCAAACTGGTAGACCTTTACAATGACATGTTCAAATTAGAGAATGACAGGAGAGCAGTAGATGCTCTTTATCTTCACTTCGGAAAGGCATTTGACTGTGTCCCACAAGATCCCTATAAGCAAAGGGGACCCTCGTCCCCTCCCCTTGCCTGTGTCCCTATTGGTGGTACCCTGTTGGGGTGTGCTCTGGCAGAGCATCCTCCTGGTTGCCCCAGAGACCCCCTCTTGTCAATCCGGACAGGGCTCTCCCCTGGATTGACGAATCAGAATCGGAGGGTGGCTCTCTGGGCAGTTCCCAAGTTCAAGCCTCGCGCCCCCCCAAAAGCTAGCCATGCCTCTTCTTCCGGAACCCTCCAAGCCGCTCGGCACCCCATAGGTGCATGCTGACGGTCTCCCCCTTGTTATCTCCCCGTTGGTTGATTGTACCCTGGTTCCTCCCAGTTGCCCCCTTCCTATTGATCCTCGCCCTAAACTCCACCCTGTTTTCCTCACCTTAAAACCCTCGGCGCGGGTCCTCTCCGGGAGTTATCTCTTCCGCCCAGATCCGGCTAATAAAACCTGCTGTGGTCCAAGGAAGGATACCCCTCCTCGTTCGTTCTTTGTCTCCGGGGTCTTCGGGCTTTCACCACCTCCTCCTCTGCCCTGAGGAGAGTGTGCTGCTGCCCGCTTGCACGAAGCCCCAGCAGCGGCGGCTGCGGAACCGAAGGGGCGGAACTCGTGGCTGCAGGCTGAATCCTGGGTCGACTGCCTAGCCCTGACAAAGGGGTCTAGCCTCGGTCGCAGAGTCAGTACCCCTTGGCTCCTCCCAGTTCTTCCCTCCCTTTTAACCGGCTGCACACAGTTTGCCCCTTGGAGTTCTCCCTCCGACCTTCTCCCTCCCGGATTCCTTCACCCTACCCTGCAATAAACGGAGACCACAGGGGAGACCCCCTCCTGCAACCCTTCGCCTTCCTTGCCTGTTTTCTTCTGCGCCTCGCCTGCCTCTTTCCTCAAGCTGCCTCACCTTTGCGTGAGTCATCCACGCTCAGCTCCTTGGGCAGCCGAAGCAAGCCCCTGGTCTGACAGAGGTCAGTGTCTTGGCTAAGGATTGGTCAGGAACGCCGGGCATTATAACTACAACAAGCTTTGATAAAGAACAGTGAGGTAGATCAAAAACTTCTGGTTGCCAGGCTCAAAGGACTGTGATCAGGAGCACAAAGTCCAGCTGAAAACCAGACACTAGTGGTATGTCTCAGAAGCACATATTGCAATCACTACTTTTAAATTAATGACCTAGATGGACAGGCTAGAGAGCATCCTGAGAAACTGGAAGATGCTTGATTTACCAAACCAAAATTTGGTAGTCTCCAGAGGTACCTTCCAAACTTAGTGATTCCATGATTGTACCTCAAAGATATACTGCTATAGGAAAAAGCTCTCTAAAGAAAATAAAATAAGAATCTAACACACACCTCTGTCACATAAAAAAATTAGGTCTAAAAGGTCTTGAATAGATATAAATCAGAATTGAAAAAAGGAACATTTATGGCAACATGAGAGAAATTCCAGATTATCTCTTTCATGAAAGAATTAGAATGATAACAACATGGCTACAAAAATATACTTCATATGGATGTTATCTGTTAAATCAAGCCAATAGCACGATTACTGGCAGAAGTGTGGGACACTAATAAAACCACAGAAATCCTTTGCACTTGAATACTTGTAGTGACACTATAGCAGTTCCACTTCTTAAGTACTGTGGTTTGCAAATCTTATTTTCCTCACAGATTTTTATTTTTCCATCTATAGATCCATTAGTGTTTGAAAGGGCAAGTGGTACTAATTCTGATGGTTTATCTGGAGCACATGTAAAACATGTCTTAAGAAACTCCTCACTCTATTACTTTACTGTTTACTCAGACCATTACTGTTGCTTGAATACACAAATTTTATCTGATTATAGACAAGTGAATCAATTGGTAGTTGCATTTCCTATGCAGTTACTCCTGTATCAACCCCTTCACTTTAAAAAGTGACAAACCACATCTGAAAAGGAGTCTGTCTCTTTATATAGACAGACTCAAGAGGGTGAGGAGGAGAAGTTACAGTGCAAAATTATTTGGGATAAAGACAAATACCTATGATTTCAGAACAAGAAAGGGCCTGATATTTCAGAATCTTACTACTAGTTTTTAAATCTGAAAACAAATATTCTTATCAGATTTTCCTTTTACAGTGTACGATCTCACCAGAAACCATTTCACCATTTTCATGCATATAAGCCATCTTTAAATTGTATTATAAGTTAGCAAATGGGTGACTGGTTTGGAGGTCAGCAAGTAATCAGATTTACAATGTTAATTAAAAACCTAACATGTTGCCATGAAAACAATCTTGTATGATCATCAACCAGAGGTTTGTGAAAGATGTACACAGCCGAATCTGGTATTTTCTTTTAATATGCTCTGAACTGTAGAACCTGTTTTACATAGCAATATTAGATGGAAGTTTAATTAAATCTAATGATCTGCCCGAAAATCAATGTGTGTGGAAATGGAATTAACGAAATTCCTAGGCCATTTTCTCTGATTATAATTGATTAATACATAGAAGTGAATATTAGAAATAACTCATCTGAGAACAAGAATATTATGTATAGAAAACATTTACCACTGTCTGGCATTGATTAATTTCTCACTTGAATCAAAACTGCAAACAAAATAAAAAAAGCTGTAAATTACAAGACAAGTTGTCATGTGCCATTTTTGCTTTGTTTCCAGCTATGTTTGTATCCCGTAATAAGGCAGTATTTTAAAGCATAGTGGCTTTTCTGGTAATCTAAGCAGTAACTCTAGCAAACATGATATGGGTTTTCATACAGTCTTATTATTTACAGACCTGTAAGGGTATATGTATCTGCTTTATAAGTGAGAAAATGAGATTTTTTTTTTGTCCTCCTCCTTCTTCTTACATCAGTCAAACCCTTCTGCAGCTATCCTGTATAGAGGAAGTAACTATTCCGGAATAAACAGTAAGGATGTAATAAGGTAGCTTGGATTTTTTTTTTGCAGAGTGCTCCTGAAACCGATAGGAACATATTTTGCTTCCACAGTGGTGTTCCTGCTCTTCCACTGTCTACACTTTTTCCTGGAATATCTCATATTTTGGGAGGCCCCTGACCGATAAAATCACATTATACAGAAGCCACTCAGCAGCATCCCAATATGAAAGTTAAACTTTGCATGTTTCTAAGTAGGATGTTCTCTTTGTCCATGCTTATTCTTTATCAAGAAAGATAAAAAAAAGTGTCTCAGGGATGTTAAATGATGACTGAGACCTCAGAGTATACCACAGGTCTAATTTGGATATGTTAGTAAAGCAAATGAATTCTTATAAAAAGGCAGTTGTCCCTAAAGCAATACTATACATTGCTTTCCTTTACTCCATGCACCTAACACCTCACTTACTTTTTTTTTCGCTTGTTCTTTTCTTTTTCTTGTTGATTTCAGTTCACAACATATAATGATGTCCTAGACTTTTTCCTTTCAGCTCCTTCTGTTAGTTTGAAATCTGCCAGTGTAAAGCAGGTAACAAATATTTTAGGGTATGATTTACCATCTGTGCATTTTTCCTGTTTTGTTAAACAGATCCAGTTCGACTAATGCTTCCTCAACTGTGATTCTGATCATTTTTGAAACATGTCCAACAGAAATTTAGAAACCTTCTACACTCAAACTTGTTCTTGTCAAAAGCACAAGTGGAAGAAGCTTTTCTGCATAATTCTGTTGTCTTTGAGATTGTGTTCACCTGCATACAAGCACAGTCTGGTACTCCTGGACAAATAGGAAGTCTATATAACATGAGTTTTTTGCTATTGTTGTGTTGGGGTTTTAGGAGTTCTCCTTTTGTTTTCTTTTTCTCTCAAAGAATTTTTCCCCATACAAGCTGCCAAAGAGACAAAAGACCTGGCCACAGGGGGAGGAGTCTAGCTGGGCAGCCTCTTTTACCTGAGGTTTTCTGGTGTGGAGCAGAGAGGTCGCGAGATTTGAACTGGGTAAAAGGGGTCGGGTGGGGCTCCAAGGGCTCGTGTTCTGCTGGCATTCGAGGGGGAGAGGAGCTGCTGTCGTTGTGGAGAGAGTTCGCCACTACTACAGACTTCTGCCTTTTCTGCTGCCTTCCTTTTACCCATCTGCTCAAGTGCCTCAGGGGGCCCCGGGACCTCAAGCCTGCCTTTCCCTGCCCTGCTGGGAGCCGGGCCACGGCTGCCGTTCCTTTGCCGCTGCTCCGAGCCTTCACTGCACTGTAGCCCTGCACCCCCTGCCTGCCGAGACGTCCCAGGGCTCCCGCTGCAGCTCCGGAGTTTGATACATCTCGCCTACCACCTGGGATTCTGTGTGTTCGTCCCTGCCGTTCCAGCCTGCTGTTCCTGAGGGTCCAGGGGTCCAGGGATCGGCTGCCCCGGGGGTTTGTGAGGTGAGCTTCTCGTCCACCATTACTGCGCACTCCCCGAGCTCGCTCCGGAGCGCCCCCTGCAGCCGCGAGGGAATCATCTCACCCTCCCCGTGACAGCCGAGGGAAGGCGGTCACTGGGTTCCTGGTTCTGTTTGTTATTGCTGTTGTAGTTAGTGTTGTTTGTTTGCCTCTATATATATATATGAGTGAAGAACTGTTATTCCTATTCCCCATATCTGTGCCTGAGAGCCCCTTAATTTCAAAATTATAATCATTTGGAGGGAAGGGGGCTGCATTTTCTGTTCCAATGGAGTCTCCTGCCTTCCTTAACAGACACCCGTCTTTTAAACCAAGACATGTTGCCAGTTAGAACCAGCATGCTGTTTTGAGACAGATAGAGTTACAGTGCTCACACAGTCACTGGAGATGAAAGTTTTGACTTTGTATTTACAGCATTATTCCTATGAAAGGGAGCAGGAATGAATACTTGAAAATTTTGACATGCTAAATGTAAAATTTATAAAATGGGCATTAAGATCTGATTAGTGAGAGATACCGCTGATGGAATTAAGATGCAGATGAGATCATATGCCGAACTCAGAAGTACAGATTTTATTTGACAATGAATGTGATGAGGAGAAATAGAAAGAAATAGAAAAGAGAGGAGAGAGGGGAGAGAGTGAAAGGGAGATTGAGCAGAAGATAGTCACCACCCATGGATTCAGTGATGTCCTGTTGGTCTTTCTTCACCCTGGGGTTCTCTGCGGTGGGAGTCTCTTGGGGTGTGCTCTTACAGGGCATCCTCCTGGTCGCCCCAGAGACCCCCTCTTGTCAATCCGGACGGGGCTCTCCCCTGGATTGACGAATCAGAATCGGAGGGTGGCTCTCTGGGCAGTTCCCAAGTTTAAGCCTCGCCCCCCCCCCAAGCCTCTTCTTCCAGAACCCTCCAAGCCGCTCGGCACCCCATAGGTGCATGCTGACTGTCTCCCCCTTGTTATCACCCCGTTGGTTGATTGTACCCTGGTTCCTCCCAGTTGCCCCCTTCCTATTGATTCTTGCCCTAAACTCCACCCTGTTTTCCTCACCTTAAAACCCTCGGCACGGGTCCTCTCCGGGAGTTATCTTTTCCGCCCGGATCCGGCTAATAAAACCTGCTGTGGTCCAAGGAAGGATACCCCTCCTCGTTCGTTCTTCATCTCCGGGGTCTTCGGGCTTTCACCACCTCCTCCTCTGTCCTGAGGAGCGCGTGCAGCTGCCCGCTCGCGCGAAGCCCCAGCGGCGGCGGCTGCGGAACCGAAGGGGCGGAACTCCTGGCTGCAGGCTGAATCCTGGGTCGACTGCCTAGCCCTGACAAAGGGGGTCTGGGGGCAGCTAGCCCCAGTCGCGGATCCAGGGGTCTGCAGGTAGTTCAAAATTCTTCACTATTTATACATGTTAGCGAACAAAGGAATTAATGCTCATTGGCTACACAGTTCTCTTATTCTACTGGTTAAATGATTTCCTTGTTTCTTATGCTGATTAGTCCTATGGTCAGTCTTCTTTTGAGTTGGTGCGTTTCTTGGGTTGGTGGGCCATGAGTAAGTGGTCGCAATCTCCCCTTGCCGGAATTTCACAGTCAGAGCTGATTTCAACACAGTTTATGAATTGGCTTTCCTTGTGGTCTGTATTCTGTGTTCTTTGTGTCCATTATCAGCGATACCTTCTTCTCCCGCAGCTTTGTCAACCTCCCCCTAGGTCTTGAGGTAACACCTGGACAATACTACCACTTCTATTTTCTCTCAAGTTCTCATCACCGTGGTTTAACTTACAGTTCAATTTCCAGGTATCCATAGAGGTATATTCAGGGGGGCTCTGGTGGTCGGTGGTGGTCACAGATGCCATCTGTACTGTTACTTGGGATGATCTTCATTTGATTAGTGATGTATGCCTATGAGCAGTTTCTTCTTTACACAGTTTGCCACAGTGGGAATTTTTGTCTGGATGCATTACCCAGGATCTGTTAACCAGGTCTCACCTCTGACAGGCCTGGAGTTAGCACCATCCTGTAACTTCCTTCTGTGCTTGTCTCATGGCAAAGTCCTTCTGTGGCTTTAACAGTGCGTGAGACAGGCAATTGTACACTTTAAGTCCTTATAATAACATATTATAGTGATAAGAGTCCAAATGGAATTTTTTTAAAGTAATTTTGTGTGTTTGAGGAAGAGTTAATCCAAAAAGTTTTATCTGAAGAAGTTGAAAGGTGGGATTAATTTAACGTGTTTAAAGTGACTGACTCCTTTCCTGATTATCAACTGCCTGCCCTAAACAGTCCCCTATCTTCCTGCAGTTAACAGATTTTTCAAGACACCACAGAGGCTTGAAATAGGTAGGGCTCATTCTTTGTGAAGCATGCTTTTCTGTAGTGGAATAATTTATGATGTAAAGTGGTAACCACTTCTGAAAAGAAAATTATAATGTTTTTAGAGCTAAAATCCAAGAACTTCAGAAAGAAATACTGCTGAGAAGGAACCAGAACAGGCTGGTTTTTTCTGACCCAAATTCCTGAATAAAGTAATTTCTATCACACGACAAGGCAGGCTATGTTCCTAGATAAAATACGACACTCTATTTGTTATGTTTGGTATTCTAAAAACTAAAAGAATTTGATAGTAATTTTTTGGTATATCTTTACCATTTGTTAACCATAAATGATTTCCTTATGACACAATTCTATTCTTCTTATGTAAAGGTATGAAGCACTCTCAATAAAACGGTGATTTTGTGTGCTACGTAAACATGTTGGACAATACGTCTTTCCAGAAATGTAGGGGACTTTTTTGTCTTTTTCTAATTCTAGTCTCTTTGAAGTTGGAGAAATCATTCATAATAGTCAAAGACAGTGATAAGCTCATCAGAGATGGCTGAGAACTCTTCTGCAACAAATGAAGAGAATTATCTAACAAATAAATGACTGATTTCAAGGAGGTTATTGCTTACATAGAATACATGTTCAGTAGCCTTGAGATTAGTCTTTTTTGCTTCATGTTTGACTGAACTGAAAAAAGGTAATTTATGTAAGTGCAGAGTTCAACGTTGAACATTCTGTGGAAGTAACAAAATCTTTTGGAAAGATTGTCATTTACTGTATGGCTCTTGCTACAAAGGGACTCCTTGCCTTAGAAGAATCATAAGCTGTTAATTAGGCTACATCAAATGGGTTAACTAATGATGAAAAGAAAGAAAAAGGTGGCTGAAAGAATACTGCTTGCCTTCTTTTGAAAGAAAACATGGAAGTATGAAAAATTTGTGCCATACATTTATACGTAGCAATGAAATGAAAGACATTAAGCATAACTGATCTGTGCTACATTTTCAACAGGTTAGCAGTTGTCTCTTCCACAATAATGAACACATCACTTTTAGTGATGCATCTTTGGATGATGAAAGATAATTTGAGTAAAAATTCATGGTTTGCTTGTTAAAAATTTCAGGGTTAAAACCACATTCCTCCAGTTTATATTCTTCCTTTAAGAGTAGTTTAAAAAGATGAAGAGATGGATGGAAAAATTCTTGCAACTTGAGATAATTTCTTCTTGTCCTATCATATTATGTAGGAGAAGATATCGACCCCCACCTTGCAAAAACTCCTTTCAGTTAGCTGTAGAGCACGATAAGGTGCTCTTTAAGCCTCCTTTTTTCTGGGCTTAACAACCCCAGTTTCCTCAGTTGCTCCTCATAAGACTTGTGCTTCAGGCCCTTTCCAAGCTTTGTTGCCCTTTTCATCAGCTCCTTTGGATGCACCATGCACTCTCCAAACAAGACTGCTGTATAAAATGCCTTCCAGCTAACAGAGAAAGTTTATTTTACTGCTGTGAAATTCCACATTTTTGTTGCTGTCATTCTTTCTTTTTCTTTCTTTCCTAGGCCCTAAAGCCCTAAAAGCCTATCCAGCTGATTCCTTACCGTTAAATAGTCAACCCTTTGAATCTGTGTTTCCGCAGTTTGAAGATAAGGATGTCTTGTGAGACCATGTCAAAAGTCTGGCAGAAGTCTAGGTATGGTGTAGATGACATCAGTTGGTTTTTTCTTGTTGACTGTTGCAGTCACTCCATCATAGAAGGCCACAAGATGGGTCAGTTACAATTTGCCCTTTGTAAAGCCATGATGGCTGTCTTGTATCACCTCCTTGTCTTGTGCGTGCCTTAACATTGTCTCTGTGAGATTCTGCTCCACGATCTTCTCAAGTCATAGAGGTGAGGTTCATTGGTCTGTAGTTTCCTACATAATACTTTGTCTTCTTTCCTGAAAATAGGAGTGATATTTCCCTTTTTCCACTCACCAGGGGTTTCTCCTGACCACCATGACTTTTCAAATGTGATGGAGAGTGTCTTTTACCTTGGTCCCAGCAAGGCAGCAGGCCTTCCTATATGCTGTGTTGAGTCAGCAAATGGGGCCCTCTATTCCCATCAGAAGAGTCACTGATGGCAACTACCCTAATTTCTTCTCTTAACTGACGTGGTTGTGACTGTGGGGTGGTAGAATGACACACTCTAGGCAATTCTTCCAGCCTAGTTGTACCTTTGTATATATTATCTCGTGCCTGGTCCTCAGGTTCTAAAGCCTCATACTTATTGTATAAGAACACCTGGGAAGGTGAGATAGGTCAGGAGAGGATTTTTCTGCTGCCACAACCACAAAAATTAATTCTATTCTCGCTGCCTCCACCTCACCCCCCACCATGATCACCTCCTTCTGCTTGTTGGTGAATATTATAGAATACTATATATTATGTAGTACTTTATGTAGTCTATGTAGTATATGCATATTTATACTTAAAAGTATGTGTGTATAAAATCCTACTAAAAAACCATATTTTGCCTTCAGAATTGTTATCTAAGTGTAGTTCTCCTTTTCACTCCACTTGAAGTGTGATGAATCATGTTGTTCTCCTATGTTTTTCAAACAGGAGAGTGCTTAATACTGGTTAACCACCATACTTACTTATGCTTTGTTAAGACATTCCACATTTGGCTGTTGGTGCTATATTAACTTTGTTGGAAGCTTTATTAAAACTAGTACATTTTGGGGCCAGCTTTACAGTTGATCCCCAGGTGAATCCTGGGAATAGAAGAAATCCAAGTGTGGGGGGAAATGAGAAGACGCACAGATCTTCCCAATACAGAGGATTGAAGCTGTTTGATGGACCCAAGGGTTACTTTGGGTCACAGCATTGAGCATATCTCTCCCTTTCTGTCATGGAAATGGCTCTGAGGCAATTGCTAATATTTTATCTACCCAATTCTGAAGAGTTGTGTCTATCCCCAGTAGCTGTAGACTTCTACTGTGTGCTGTGACAACTTAATATCTGTGAATTTTATTCCCTCTCTGTATCTCAAGCTGCTTTAAGGGAGTAGAAGGTTTTATAGCCATAAAAACAGTAACTGAAAAGTGCCATCATAGAACCAGAAAAATAATCAATTTTTAGTATGATGTTACAGTGGAATAAAAATCCACTGTATACTGATTGTCCATTCATCTTTAACAGGGAAAGTCTACATAAATAAATTCATTACATTGATATTATCACTCTCAATCATGATATTTGACACTTCAGTAACAGGAAAATAACACTTTCCCCGGGAGAAGGTTAGATGTTTCAGAGTCTTACAGTAGAGAGATCTTTCTTTCTGCCAACAGTACAATGACTTAATATCTTTAATTTGGGCCATAATTCAAAGTGACTCAGGAGAAGAGGTTACACAACCTCAACTAAATAAGTAACAGTAATATTTTCTATTTAGTTCTGCAATATTTCTAATATTACAATTTTGTTTTTCTTATTGATGGCATAGTGCCTTGCACAATAGCTATGAAATGCTTCTTCCCATCCAGGGAAAGACAAGTCTTCACAGATATAGAATTAATCCACTTCATGCTTTCATAGCCACAGGTTATGAAACGCAAAGCCACACCTCCAGTTCTGTGTTCAGTTCTGGGCCCCTCAGGACAACAAAGACATCGAGGTGCTGGAGTGAGTCCAGAGAAGGGCAACAAAGCTGGGAAAACCTCTAAAGAGCAAGTCCTATGAGAAGCAGCTGAGAGAACTGGGTTTGCTTAGTCTGGAGAAAAGGAGGCTCAGGGGTGACCTTATCACTCTCTACAACTCCCTGAAAGGAGTGTAGCCAGCTTGGCATTGGCCTCTTCTCCCAGGCAGCCATTGAAAGGACAAGAGGATATGGCCTCAAGCTGAACCAGGGGAAGTCCAGGAGTTACCTGGAAAGGGTTGTCAAGCATTGGAACGAGCTGCCCTGAGAGGTGGTGGAGTCAGCAGACCTGGAGGTGTTCCAGGAATGACAGGATGTGGCACTTAGTGCTATGGGCCAGTTGCCATGGTGGTGATCAGTCAAAGGTTGGACTCATTGATGGAAGTCTTTTCCAAGCTAATCGATTTTATGATTTGGTGAAATAAGATTTTTTAGGCAATGGAAACAATATGAAATCCAATAAAATTGAGCGTCAAATGTATTTACTGGAAAGAGGCAATACTTTCATAAAATTTAAAGACAAATATTTAAGGATGAGTCTTCAGTTATGCTTACAGTAAAATTAATTCTAACAGAGGCATTGTGTAAAGCCTGGAATGCATGTTTTCATCACTTCTTCTTTTGTTAGTTGCCTTTGATGTTGCTATGTTGCTTCAAGAAGCTGCTATGAAAACCAGCATGTATAGAAGCGTGTCTGGTAGGCTAATAAAGACATGCTGTCATCATGCTCTGTCTCCCACATACCTTTATCTGGTTTTCTGTTATATTCAAAAGTAGACGTAACTATGAGCTCTAGCACAGATCTACCCTCTACACCCTAATAGCTGTGTAAGGAAAAACACACAGTCTGCCTTCAGATTTGCTTACCAGGAAGTGTATTCAATCCCATTCTGTCTTTCAGCATAATGCAGATTTGCTCTTCTACAAGAAAATGAGGTGGAGAATGAAAGAAAACTTTACTGTAGGGGTTTTTTCTTTTCCTTGTGTGCAAAGTATGTTGAGGAACCCTGAGGTGATATATTTTTCCTTCACCTCCCAATGAGATAAACTCATTTAACTGTGAGAAAAGAAGTAAAGGCAGCTCTTTCTACAAAATAATTTCCCACTCAAATCAATCAAGCAAACCAATAAACAAAGAAGCCAACCAAACGAAGGTAACACAACTAAAAAACAACAAGGGAAAAGTTACTACTTGGTCTCTCTTTGAAATTTCAGTATCTAAACCCTGGTGACAATGTTAATCTGCATGTGAGCCTACTTTGGCTGGCACTAGGTCTATTCAGAAAGTTCTGTAATACAAGCTACCTCAAAGCCCCTTGAAACAACTAACAACTAGAGGAAATTTATTTAGTGATGTTGTTTTGCACTGTTGTTTTGCATCAATAATTAGATTTGGAAACCTAAATGTCTCTGGTTTGAGCTAAATGATCTAAAAATGTTACTAGAAGGCTGAAGGTCAAAGTAGAAATGTTCAGAAATCACTCAAGTTGCTAAGGGACTACTTAAGAGTAACAGAGGCACACATGGTCTGTACACTACTGAGGAAAAAAACCAAATAGTAAACCATCATGAAGAATTAAATAGACCTAAACCAGTTTCTCTTCAAAAAAGGTGAGCTCTGGCCATGCCAAGTCTAATGAAAATATGGCATGCTAGAAATGATATGCATACCAAGTAATCAGCTAGAATATATAGTTACTTAGAAATTCTGATACATATTGTAATTATGATTTGATGGGTTACTGCAGACCTCCTATAGTACTGAGAGAATAAAAAAGAAATCAAACAAAATAATGAGTTATCTGCTAAGGTACACTAGTTCCATCCTGCTTTATGGACACAATATAGTAGCCCAGTATGGTTTCCCTTACCTTGCCCTCAAGGTTAAAATCACATACTTCAAAAGTGTTTTCCTTGCATAATGGTTCACATTAGTCCTTCAATAGATATAATTCAATAAGTTTTCTTTAGACTTGCAGTCATAATTACTCTCTATAACTGGAAACTATTTCTCATAGCATTCTGTGATACTGTTCACAGACAATTTAAATTTCAAAAGAACCTGAAGCCATTGGACTTTCATATCCCACTGTTACAGATTAATTGTACCAAAGTACTTTTCTCAGCAGGTTACTACCACAGAATTACTGTATTTAGATACTTAATATATTCTATAAATCACAATGTTTAATTAAAATGGTGGCTACTTGGAATGTTTTTATGATATATGAAATTAAAAATCTAAGTACTCTACAGCCTGATAATGACTAATCAAGTGACTTTCTAACTGAATGGATCATCTGAGACTGCTCCAAATATTTCCTCTCAGAAGGAGCTTTCTGGCTGTGTACTTTACTTGTACAATTCTTAGGATTTTGAAGTGTACACCTGTTTAAACTACATGGATGTACAAAGAGGTCTACATTAGTATTTTGTTTTCTAAATGATTCCAAGTAGAACTTAGAAACTGAGATGTGTAAACACCAAATGCTTACTAGCAGGTTTTTTTGTTGGGAGGTTTTTTTGGTTGATAGGTTTTTTTGGTTTGGTTTAGTGGGGAGTTTGTTTGTTTGTTTGTTTGTGGAGGTTCTTTTCTGCTGTTGAGTTTTCTTATGGTACGAAACCTAAGGTCCAAAAAAATGACATGGAAATGCTAAGATATATCTGATATGCCCACACTGTGATATCAAGCGCTATCATTTTGGTGAGTAGCTAAGCTACAGATTTATAGTTTTTAAATTCAGATTTAAAGTTACACAAAGACCCTCGTATATGGAAGGAAAAGCTAGTGTATAACTTGCTTAATAAAGACATGATTATGTCACAATTCAAGCATAGGTACACTGAATGATTTTTTATATATATTTATATAGATTATAAATATTTACGTTTGTGTTGTTTATATATATATATTATTTTTTTTGACTGTTTATACACAAAGACTTTAAAGAAAAACTTGTAATCAGGCATCATGGGGCTAGAAGTAATTATTGCTGTAATGTGACTGGTAGACACTGAAACTGCATGAGTGGTTTTCTAACATCCAATTACCTTATATAAATTAATGTCTTCTTTCCATCAAGTCACTTATAGCTCAAACATCTGGATCCTGTCACTTGTCTACTGTCACTGATAGTAGTTGTTTCTTAAATGTGATGTAACTCCCCATACACATTTCTTTTACTATAATTGACAAGAAACTTGCCTGAAGGAACAAAGGTGGTGTAAGTCTTCTTGTGTAATGTTTCTAGGACAACAAAGTCGTGATTCCTTATCCTTCCTTCTTCTCTCCCCTGTTTGTGTCTTCAATATGAAAATTGGTTTTATGCTTCATATGAAAAGATATCAAAAACAGAAACACTGGAATACATTGCAGCAGATTAGCTTCTTGATGTTTTAATCCTTTTCTTTCCTACCGTTGATCTCTAGCACCTCATGGTAGGATTTGGGGTTGCTTTTGCCTAATATTGACTTGCAAGTCTATTTATGCCATAAGAAATCTCGTTGCAAATGTCTGGGATTTCCTAGCCGTCTTATGAGGGAGATGAGAGCTTTTTATGAAAGTTTCTGCATTGGTGGATCTATTTAAGTAGTAGAAATTGTAAGCTAATTTTTATGAGAAGGTATGGAAAGACTACTGGCCTGTTACACAGGTCTGAGGAGAGGCTTTGCTACATGTTCTCAGAACTGCAAAGTTTGGATAAGATACATGTGTATCGAAACTGCATACACAATTATTTTTTACTCATTTTGGAAAGGTTAAAAGGGAGTATTGAAATGGAATTTGATGTTGGTGATCTTCATGTGTATTACAAATAAATTCTCTTCTAGTGGCTTCATCTGTGGTTTTGTATACTGAAGTCAAATGTAAAATGTAAAATATTAAAGGAAACCTGCATATTTTAAACACTTTAGTGACGCAGTTTAAAATTCTATGCCTATAAATTTAAAATAATGTAATTCAGAAACGCCTGTGCACAGTCAGCTGATGATCGTGTGTTTGCAAAGGATATAATATACAGGGTGAAAATTTCCTCTGAGACATGCAACAGGGGTAATAATTTTTTTTTCAGCCACATTGGCAAGTGGCTACTAGAGACCTGTGTGACATACTCAAATTTGTTTTTCAACACTAGAAAAGAAACCCCAAGCTCCTAGAAGGAAGTCATGTCATGTCATCTGATAAGATGGCAGACATAAGTAGACAAGTAAATATAAACAATCTGAAAAGGCTTCATAGGTCTTCAGCCCTGCATAGAAAATTGCAAAGCCTTTATTTTCTGTTTTATTTCATTTTATTTTACTTGTTAAACAAGTAAAACATTCAAGTCAATTGTCAGCTAAGCACACCGAAGTTCAGACAATGGAAATTGAAATTTTGTTGATTATTGAATAAATTAGGGATACTGAGACTGTGGTTAAGTTGTTGGAACTGAAAATATGGGAAAAAATGCTTTGATTTGATGGGAAAAAATTATAGTGAAATAAATCATTGTATCCTCATGGAATCATAGAATGGTTTGAGTTGAAAGAGACCATAGAGATCATCTAGTTCCAAGCCCTCAGCTAAGGGCAGGAATGCTTTTCACTAGACCAGGTCGCTCAGAGCTACATCCAGTCTGACCTTGAACACTTCCAGGGATCAGGCATTTAAAACTGCTCTTGGCAAATGGTTCCAGCATCTCACCACCCTCACAGTAAAGATTTTTTCCTAATATCTAACCTAAACCTACTATCTTTCAGTTTGAAGCCATTCCCCATTGCCCTGTGCTCTTGTAAATAGTCTCACCATCTTTCTTGAAGGCTCTCTTGAGGTACTGGAAGGCCAGAAATAGGTTACCTCTCAGATGTCTCTTTTCCAGGCTGAACAAACACAACTCTCTCAGCCTTTCCTCAAGGAGAGGTGCACCCTCCCCCTAATCATCTTGGTGTTTCTCTTCTGGGCTCACTCCAACAGGTCCATGTCCTTCCTGTGCTGGGACCCCAGAGCTGGATGCAGTGTTCCAGGTGGGGTCTCACCAGAGCAGAGCAGAGGGGCAGAATCCCCTCCCTCGCCCTGCTGCCCACGCTGCTTTGGATGCAGCTCAGGACACGTTTGGCTCTCTGGGCTGTGAGTGCCCATGGCTGGGTCATGTCCAGCCTCTCATCCCCCAGCACCCCCAAGGCCTTCTCACAGGGCTGCTCTTGATCAACACAGTCTGCAGTGACCCACAGCATAATAGCACCAAATAAGTCAGGTATATCAGAGTTTACATTTAAAAATCTGCATTTAAAAGCTGAACTTTAGATTAACCTTTATTCATGTTATACAGCACTTTTCTATAGATTGACTTCCTCAAATTGCAAGAAAGCACTCTATAAATTAAAACACAGATTTAGTTTTGTGAGTCCATAGTTAACCCTCAACAATGAGGTTTTCTGTCAGTATGGCCAGTATTCTCCCTGCTATATTTTATAAAATTTGCTCTGAAGTTTATAAGACAAATGAATTCTCTTTGTTTATCCTGTCTGATTTCAGTTATTTATCACCTGATGATTATGGCAACTGTAATGAAGTAACTAGGAAAGAATCAGCTCAGTGGAGAGTCTAAATGAATTTGAACTTTAATGGCCAGTATAAAAGAAAAAATAGGAATGCTTTTTCTTTGGCAAATGAAAAATGCGTTTGTTAAGTACGAGTAAAGTTAAACTGATAACCCTTAGCTACTGGAAGGATGGTATCAGCAATCCCTGAAGCCTTCTCTGCTCCAGGCTGAACAAACACCCCTCTCTCAGCCTGTCTTCATCATAGGGGTGCTCTTCATTGCCTTCCTCTGGACTTGTGCCAACAAATCTATGTCCTTTTTATTTTGAGGGTCCCAGAGCGGGGTGCAGTACTCCAGGTAGGGCTTCATGAAAATGGAATAGAGGGGCAGAATCATCTCCCTTGACCTGTTCACCACTCTTCTTTTGATGTGTCCCAGGATACACTGCCAGCTTACATCCAGCTTGTCCTCCACCAACACTCTCAAGTCTTTCTTCTTAGCAGTGCTGTCATTCTATTCTCTGCCCAGCCTGTATTTGGTAAGGAATTGCCCTTACCCACATGTAGGAACTTGCACTTGGCGTTCTTGGACTCATCAGGTTTGCGTATACCCACCTCTCAAGCCTGTCCAGGTCCCTCTGGATGGCATCTCTTCCCTCCAGTGTGTTGATTGCACCACAGCACTTGATGTCATCAGCAAACTTGATGGGAATGCACTCAGTCCCACTGTACACGTTGCTGACAAAAATGTTAAACAGCACCTGTCCAAATACTGAACCATGAGGAACACCATTCATCATTGCTCTTCACTTGAGCATCAAGCCATTGACACACTGAGTGTGACTTGTCAATACCTTATCCATACAGTGGCCCCTCCATCAATCCATGTCTTTCCAGTTTAGAGACAAGGATGTTGAGTAGCACAATGTGAAATGCTTAGTATAATTCCAGATGATAGTTGCTCTTTCATTATTCACTAAATCTCTAACTCCATCATAGAAGGCCACCAAACTTGACATTCACTATTTGCCCTTAGTGAAGCCATGTTGGCCATGTTCTTATTTTCTGTTGGCCTTAGCATTGTTTCCAAGGGTGTCTGCTTCATGATCTTGCCGGGTATTGAGGTGAGATTGACTGGCCTTTAGTTCCCTGAGTTTTCCTTATTTTCTTTTTTAAAAATGGGCTATATCTCCCCTTTGCTAGTCAGTGGGAACTTCACCAGGGTACCATGGCATCTCAAATACAATGAAGAGTCGTTTAGCCACTTCCTCTGCCAGTTTCCTCAGGACTCATTGGTGCATCTCATCAGGTCCCTTGGACTTGTGCATCTTCAGATTCCTTAGATGTTCTCAGTCCTGATTGTCTCCTACAGCAGGCAGTTCTTGAAGGGGGAAGGAGATGCAGCCGGGCTCTCTGGAAGCAGGCCCAAGGATGGTAAGCCTGAGTTAGGGGTGAAATCAGTAGCCCAGCTGAGGTGCATGTACACTAATGCATGCAGCCTGGGTAACAAACAGGAAGAGCTGGAAGCCATGGTACAGCAGCAAAGCTATGACGTAGTTGCCATCACGGAAACGTGGTGGGATGACTCACATAGCTGGAATGCTGCACTGGATGGCTACAAGCTCTTCAGAAGAGACAGGAAAGGAAGAAGAGGTGAAGGAGTGGCCCTTTATATTAGGGATGCTTTTGATGCCATGGGTAATGAAACTAATGACGATGAAATTGAATGCCTGTGGGTAAGAATTAAGGGGAAGGCCAAAAAGGCTGACATCCTACTGGGAGTTTGTTATCGTCCACCCAGCCAGGAAGAAGAGGTGGACAACTTATTCTATAAGCAGCTAGAGCATGTTTCAGGGTCACCAGCCCTTGTCTTTGTAGGTGACTTCAACCTACCAGACATCTGCTGGGAACTTAATACAGCAGAAAAGAGGCAGTCCAGGAAGTTCTTGGAGTGTGTGGAGGACAATTTTCTGTTGCAGCTGGTTAGTGAGCCCACCAGGGGAGGGACTATATTAGACCTGTAGTTTGCAGGTGAGATGATAGATCTCACCTGTAAATGAGAAAATAGAGATGGGTTGGTGGGAGATGTGGTGGTCGGAGGCCACTTGGGGCATAGTGATCATGAAATTATAGAGTCCTCAGTATTTGGTGAAATGAGGATGAACATCATCAAGACCTTTTACATTGGATTTCCGGAGGGCAGACTTTGGCCTATTTAGGAGACTTATTCAGAGATTTCCTTGGGAAGCAACACTTAAGAACAAAAGAGTCCAGGAAAGGTGGGCGTGCTTCAAAACAGAGATCTTGAGGGCACAGGAACAGACTGTCCCTGTGTGCTGAAAGATGAGTCGATGAGGCAAACGTCCAGCCTGGATGGGCAACGAGGTTTTGAAGGAACTTAGGAATAAAAAGAGGATGTATCATCTTTGGAAGGAGGGTCAGGTCTCTCGGGTAGTATTTAAGGGGGATGCCAGGGCATGTAGGAAAAAAATTAGGGAGGCCAAAGCTCAGTTTGAACTCAGTTTGGCAACTGTTGTAAAGGATAATAAAAAATGTTTTTACAAATGTATTAACGGCAAAAGGAAGGGTAAGACCAACCTTTGTTGTCTACTGGATGCGGGAGGGAACTGAGTAACTGCAGATGAGGAGAAGGCGGAAGTGCTTAATGCCTTGTTTGCCTCGGTCTTTAGAAAGATGGTTTGTCCTCAGGAC
>VZTE01002250.1:0-51517 GCA_013397775.1 Eulacestoma nigropectus
TAAGAGCACACCCCAACAGTCTTCTAAGTTTGGTAAGCAGTTGTGGTTATGCTACTTGGGAATAATTTTAGTTGTACTTCACCATCACTTATGGGAATGACTAGGATAAAAAAATAGACTTGTCACTGAAGTACTTAAATGTGACATGAGAATACTCCTAAGGATCCTCATTTACTTTAATAGAGAATGTTACGTTTAGCATTTTTCTTGTATAATTTTTCTTCTGAAGATGAGAACAACACTAACAGTACTTATGTCTTTTCAGCAAATTTAAGAAGCTGGGCTATTTCTTAATTTGAACATTTAAAAATCCCCAACCCACTGGATTTCTAGAATATATATCTGAAATAGAAAAAGTTATTGCAGATCACAGAGCATTGTTCTTTAGTGGAGGAATATCTGTACTAGGAAAATTCTGGATTTTCTAATATGCTCTCTTTTAATGTCACCATTAGGGTCCTTGATCCAGGGTGTAAAACACATAAATGGTGATGTACACTTATTTCTTCGAGTTTGTCATGATGACGAATGCAAAGTGGGCAGGCAAGTAATAGCAACAGATTGCTCTAATAATTGAATGCTACTAGTATCCATAACATAACAATAAATAAAAATTAATAACCTACATGTCAAAATAGTAACTTAGACTGCCTGGAGAAGGAAAGTTAGTGCTCTTCGTCAGAGCGTGGATGAGAAAAGCAAAGCAAAGTGTTTTCTATTCAGAATAGGAAAGCTGAGCGAAACTGTGATTGAGCAAATGGTTGAGTTTTCCCTCAGTTGGAATAAATGCCATTCCTCTTATACTTTGGCTGAAGGCAAAAAGTGACCACAGTTATTAAAAAGAAAACATAAACCCCGACAGATTCCCAAAATACGGTTTCAGAAGAACAGTGTGAGACCAGTAAGGCGATAAACAACATGCATTAAGCTATACCAAGATAAAGCTTCTAACTAAGTTTTCCCACTAGGGTGCCTGTGGCCGGGCAGCTGAAAATGTATTTAAGTTAATCTCTCAGGCTGTAGTTCAAGGAAGCTCTTCAGTACATGCTGAATCAATTTCTGTGCAGGAAGACTGTATGCACAAGACTAAATTTAAGCATGCATTTGTACCCCCTTGACCTCAATGGGATTTAGGCACAGACCTAATATTAAACATCTGTTTAAATGTTCTTTCAAATAGGGACCTTATCCCAAATGGAGTTCAGAATATTAGTTTTGCGCATTTCTTTAATTTGTTTAAATTCAAGGGACAAATAAGGAATTTTCCTTCTGTAAAGCATTTTATGATCGCATAATATCACAGTCTGTTCTACCAAATAACAGTTTAACTGTTTTTCCATTCAGCAGTTAAAATGCTTGATTGTGTGAAGCTGAGCAGGACCATGGAAAGTAGCTCTGGAAGTGTGGCTGCCAGGCACATGATCGATGCATTCCAGTGCATGCCTGTTCTCAGATCTGCATTGCTGTAAGGAAAAATGTCTATATTACAGCTTTGAGAGTGGATTTCACCTCAGTCACCTTTAGTTGTTGAAAGCTCTGTGGAAAGCCTTAATGAGTAATCCTACACTCCTCCTGTAACAAATGGAGAGATGTGGATATCCTTGGAGGACAATTCACCTGACTTGTCTTAGATAAGCATTTTAGATGTAATAAATTACCCTGGGGAGGTGGGGGACATTTAACTATTTTTTTTTTTATGGAAACTGCAGGGGAATATAAGGTGATGCATTTAGACACGCACTCCTCAGATATCTAAGTAGGGTTAGAGGACTCCCACTTCTTGTGCAATATGTATATTCACACATCATGCATTTGACATGGCCATTAGCTTTGCAATGTCGAAGTTAAAGAATTATTTTTTATTAAATAACTATCTGAAACATCTGTCTGGCTTTAGCTTGCTTGATGTTTTTTGAATATTACATGTTGGTAAAATTCCAAATGCTGGAAATTTCTATCAACTAACTGCATTAATTAAGGCTATATGCAGAAACATTTTCTTCTGGTCAGTTATAATTTGACTTCCATTAAAACACCAAGGTTTTTGTGTTAGGTTTTCATTTTTTTCCTGAAATATTTTGGAAAATAAGAGGTTTTTTTGCTGTCACTGTTGGTGCTCAAGTGGTGGAAAGTATATCCTTCTAAATATTGTTGGGAAAATGGAATGGTGAGAGTGTGCCACTAAGGTGAGCAGGTAGGCGTGCAGTAGCTGTTCATCTTCCTTTACCTGGTCGTCTTAGATTAACCTTCCCTCTCTTGCTTTGTCCTGATGTTTTTCAACATCAGAGCACAGAGTACTAAGTGTACATTGTCTGATCCATTATAATGATACCACAATTTCTTGTAGGAGTCTTGCAGTCTAAAGGTGATAAATATATTTACTTTCCCTAAAGGAATCAATTAATCACAGAAGTCAGAGATCAGAGAATCTATTTTCTTCACTCTTGCAAGCATGGAATATATTCGCTCATAACCAATCCCAGAACAGATTTTAGACAGAAGCTCAAGAGGTAGGTAAACCTTGACACATTTGGCAGGCAGCAGAATAGTTTGGTTTTTAATGTTGAGATTCTTACAATTAAACATTGTCACTCTCTTAGGAAAATTCATACAAGAAAATGATGAGAAATATAAAGCTTCCTCCAGTTAAGTTCAGGCTAATCAAAGATCATACAGTGTATATTTAAAACCAAACCATTTTGATGTTGCCTTTTCAGGCACATACATTTAATGTGTGTGTTTTCTGCAATGAGTTTAGGTGCATTCCTAGAAGCCAGTGTATTCCTTTACACCTTTGCATCCCTGCCTATATAAGTATTAAATGAAACCAGATTCCCTTTGATTTTCAGAATAAGTACATTGCTTTACTTGAGCAAAGCATAATGATGTGCTACTTTTTTTGTTGATGGATTGCCACCTGGCCCTTTCTGGCATAGTATTGCATTCCTCACTCCTAAGAGTTAAAATCTCTTTTCCATTTTAAACAGCTTGCATATTCTAGAGGAATATGTAAGAAGTGTGGAGTTGCCATACAGGAGTATGTAAAACGAAGATTCTGATAAATAATCTGTACTTATTGTTGTGAAAAGATGGTAAAATATAATTAAGTGCTAAGAAAAATAAAATCCATGAATTTGTGATCAGTCCATGAAAAGAAAGAGTAGCTGAGATTTGCAAAGGGAGATACTCTTCCTTGTGCACGCAGGCATGATCCTGAAAATTCATGGTAAATTGTATCTCAACAGTTTTATGAAAAGCAATAATACATGTCTGGAATGGGTGCTTTAATGATGCTGCTGAATTTGGCTGAAATGTGATAATCTTTGGTTGCCACCAGAACACCGAGCCTGTGGTTTCTGCAATTCTGCTCTCACATGAACTGTATCCTGCAGAATTGTGCCCTCACTGAAATAAAATAGGGATTTGTTTTCATCTGCGTGTTCCTTCCTAACTTTTGTGTGCCAAACACACTACGGAAAGTTCTCATTGACAGACTAATCAGTCCACTGCAGACACAACATGCTTTTCTGACCCCAGTGTAGGGAATTTTGAAGGTATGTTTGTCATGTGGGACTAAATCCAGCTTTGGGGTTTTTTCCACATACTAACAGATTGGCATGATCCAATAATTTTTTCAATATTTCTTCTATTGATATTGCCTCAACTACCATATCAATTTTTCCAGACAGCAACTTGTTCGTTCCTTGACCTCAGGTAGGTGCAATAGCAGTGAGCAAGATATAGCAGCTCTCCCTGGAAAGCGAAACGGATGTTTTCCCACATATCTCTATATAAGAATTGTTTTAAGACTTGATTCTGGCATGCCAAGCGCTGAATTTTCTTGCAGCCAATCAATTTTGTAATTATAGAGCTTTTTTCAGTTTGAAGAACTATTTCAGGAAACCAGGCAGCATTTCTCACAGATTTATACATCTGACTTTCCCTCACCCTGTTGTATTGGCATCCCACCACACAGAGCTAGGAGCTGGAAAGGATGAATGTTTCCCATCCAGCTCTGAGAAATGCTGGGCTGACTCTGTGACAGTTGCAGCAGACCTTTAACAACAAAGGCTGACATCTAATAAACCAAGAGAGCTGAGGCAGGGTTATGTGTAATACCAGTCATTTTTGTATCTTATGAAAAGTGTGAAAGAGTAACAAAACGTATGAGACGTGACTAACAAGAATGCAGCTGTGGAGGGGATGGACTTTCTGGTGTGGAATGACTTCTTTTCTAACTGAGAACTGAACCCGTTTCATATGGAATCATTAACTTCTTGAGTGCTTAGAATAGCAATGAAATTTTTTTGCATAACATCAAGTGATCCTCTTCTCATTTTCTGTCACTATCTGGCCAGAAAGAGCCTATGTCAACTACACAATTAGATTCTACCACGTGTCAGAGACTGAAATATTTTAGTTTATGCCTTAAAACATTTTCATTAAGGACTTTTGAAACTGTATTACAAAAGCTGCAGCACCCTGAATTGGGCTCTGAGAGGCCCTGGACCCTGCTCGCTGATGAAGATAAGATAAAGGGCTGGGGACATTCACAAAGCATAAGCTTAACACCTCCAGGGTGGGGACCACAGCCCCAGGGCTGTCAGCTACCAGGCTCACACAGACCCCCATACCAAAGGGTGGGGGGAGAGAGGCTTTGGGTGTGTGCTGGAAAAGCCTCTGGTGAGAGGCGCAGTGACCGCCCATCCTCCGCTGTGCAGAGGAGCCCAGCTGAGGGCCCTTCACCCTGGGTGGGGGGGAAGCTTATCCGCAGCAGAAGGGGTGACATGGTCCATCAAAGCCCCCCAAAGGGGTCCCCAGACCCTGCACCGGAGCACCAGAGATGATACAACAGACCCTCAGTGTTGCAAGGGACAGTGTGTCAAGCTGGCCCCTGCAAGGGAGACACGTGGGCGCTCCCACCTGCCCAAAGCGTGTATTAATCCACGGGACTCTGTGCTCTTCTGTGCGGCCGCGTGTGGCCGTGTGGCTGCGGCAGCGGGGGACCCTCACCAGCAGAGGACCAGANACCCCTGTCACTCTCTCCTTGTCCCCTCACCCCCCCCGCACACTTCTTTCTCTATCTCCTTCTTTCTTTCTTTTCTCTTTCCTTCTCTTTGCCTCTTTTTACTATTAAATAAAATACATCAATTTTTTTGGCACCAACATCTAACCTCATTTGGTTTTAATCTTGTTTTTGGGAATATTTTGAACCTTTTAAGTTCTTTCCGGTTTATGCACAGAGACTTAGTTTTCTTTGCTCTTCTTGGTTTAAAACTGGATTGCAACAACATGTTAATATCCTAGGTAAGTATTTATGGATGTAATTGTTAATGAGCAAAAATTATTTCTCTCTGGATCATCCTCTGTTTAGTTAAAGCCTTTTAAAACGGTGTCCAGTATAACTCCCTAGCTGAGCTATGGGTTTTCCTAGAATGATCAAAAAAATGTTCTTTATGGCAGATCTTGGCTGAAAAACCTTCAGGAATCATGGTGTAGATCTTACAGTCTCTAGGTGATTTTTGGGTTTTTTTGTGTGTATGTGCATGTGTGCTTCTACTGCTTCTTTTGTCAAAATTGCAAGGAATTTTAACTTAGAAGAATCTTATGCTTTCTTTAAAACATCTTAGATAATTAATGAATCCCACAATTCTTGTGGATCCCTGATCCAAAGAGGGAAAAGGCTAGACCTTGTGATAAAGATGATGAAAATTTAGCTCTCACAATCCTCTGCACTCAGTAATTACTTGCTGAAGTTAATGTCTTCCTATCTGTTGCCCTCAGGAAAAAGAACTACAGACACAAATCTCAGGCCCCATGACAACTCCCTTCCCCTCTGGATAGATAATATTTATGGATATAAAAATTAAAAACCATGGGGAAGTGGTCTTTATTCTGGGCTTTTTCATGTAGCATTAGCAAAACCTATTCTCTCTAATTTCACCTATAAAATCAACTAGAAATACTAAGTTGCCCGGTGTAATTAAAACTTCCTATGGAACTTTCCAGCTGAGTATGAAAATGTTTCAACAGTTTAATAGTAATCAGATATTTTTAACCATAAATACTTGGGGTTTTTATTTAGTTTCAAAAATAAGTACTTACAAAATACAGAGAAATGTTTTCAGGTTTGGTCGTTTGATATATACGGTTGGGTTCAGTACTAGAATTAGTTTCAGTTTCCCTCTTGAGAAGAAAATATTGACAATGTATTTGAAATAACATTGCTACCTAAGCAAGCTGATAGTGGGACTGCCATGCTTTTTTATGCAAAGAATCTGGAAAATATAATCTTAAATGAAGGAAGCAGTAATGCTGTGTAGAGGCGTTCTAACTAGTCGCTTTAAGCTGCCAATTACTGTGGATGCTAATTTTGCAGTGCTGCCAGGATTTTATGTTAATGTTATTGAACAAAAGGTTGAAGTATTTTTTAATTTAAAACTACTGAACTATAAAATTGAACTATTAGACTTTCCATGAATTTAAGTGGACAAAGAGAATATTATGTCAAAGCCTCAATTCAGTCACCTTCAAGCCATTACACCTTTTGAAATGTGAAGCAGTAAGTTGCTGTGGTCTATTATTTTAGGCTGAAGTCCTCCCATGGTTCCTGCTACTACTCTTAAATAAACTTTATTCTTCCCTGCACTCAGTGCCAAATAATGTTAACATAGAGGAATTCAAATGAATACACCACCTTCTTCTTCTATGGGGTACTCTCAGCATGCTCAGACAACTTGTTTCAGGGCAGCCTAATCACATGGAAATGAAGAACTTGGCCACCAACTGCACCCTTACATAACCTTGCAATTCTCCACACCTTAGCAAACACAGGATTCCAGCATAAGGTGGAACAGGCTGTGGACACCCTGTCTTCTTTCTTGCCTTCTGGGTATAAAGCAGAACTGGAACTGGTCTACCTGGGTATTTACATGTGCATATTGCTTCTGTTCTCTGCTTGCTGTCTACAAAATAGACAAGAAAGCAGTGTGTCATTGATATTACCCCACTTGTGAGCCTGGTTATGAAGTCTGATGGCTTAATTTACCTTGTTCTACAGCTGGAACAATGTAAGAGGAAGTGACCTGGGGACAGGTGCTGTGCACTTTGTAGTGTGAACTAAATCTTATCCAGTGCTTGAGAATGGGAGTTAACATCTCCAGAGAACACGGCATGAAATTGAAGTGCCCTCAGCACTGAGGGCCAGGGCAAAGAAGATGTCTTTGACTTCTGCAGCAGCCTCTGAACTGCAGTACTAAACAGAGAGCCCTATTTATGAAGCTGGACGAGTGTGTGTATGCAGTTGTAAGGAGCAATGGCACGCTTGTGGGACCAAGCTGTGCCTCATTGCACCCAGCACCCTTTCCCCTTCTGGCAGAACTGAGCCATCAGGTGAATTATTGTGGTTTAACCCCAGCTGGCAGCTAAGCCCGACACAGCTGCTTGCTAAGTGTCCCCATTCGTCATCCCTTGGTGGGATGGGGGAGACCACCAGAAGATTAAAAGTGAGAACACCTGTGCGTTGAGATAAAGACAGTTTAAAAGGTAAAGCAAAAGCTGCGCACAGAAGCAAAGCAAAACAAGGAATTAATTCACCACTTCCCATGGGCAGGCAGGTGTTCAACCATTCCTGGGAAAGTAGCAGTCGTGTGCGACAGTTACTTGGAAAGGCGAAACGCCGTAACTCTGGATGTCCCTTCTTCCTTCTTTCCCCAGCTTTTACTGGACATGGCACCATATGGAAAGGAATATCCCTTGGGTCAGTTGGGGTCAGCTGTCCCAGCTGTGTCCACTCCCAAATCCTTGTATACCACCCACAGCCTCCCTGCTGGTGGGGTTGGGTGAGAAGGAGAAAAGACCTTGGTGCTGGGTAAGCTCTGCTCAGCAGTAGCAAAAACATCCCTGTGTTATCACCCCTGTTTTCAGCACAAATCCAGAACACAGCACCATGCTACCTACTATGAAGAAAAGTAGCTCTATCCCAGTCAAAATCAACACAAACAGTAAGTGATTTTTCTTACCTTTACATGTGTCCGACTTTAGAGACTGTAGGTGCAACAAGAAAGATATATACCCATATAAATTTTTAAGAACCTATCTCATTTGTTGCTGCCCAGTAATTTTAGAAAGAGACCTAGACAGATTGCAACGCAGTCACGTGTGAAGATGGGAGAGTGAACTGGATCAATGATTTAATCAAAATGTTTGAGGCTTTTATTACATTCCAGTGGAGGAAAAATGCTTTTGAGCACCATGTGTTCAGCACTTGCAACCAAATAGCAGATGAAATATTTGATTCATTTGCAGCAGACCTTTGGTTATTTTCCAGAGAATGCTTGACTGTTTTTTTGATGAGATGACTGCTAAAATTGTTATTGAGGGCATATTGTGGTACAGGCTGAAGGCTGTTCCAACTGCAGTTTTGTACATTTTCTTCTCTTAAGGAAGAGTAGACTACAAGTTTTATTATCTTCTAGTGATATAAGCAGCTAATATTTGAATTATGTGGAGTCTTGTGTAGGGTATAAAACCTACAGGAGACTGATTGGCACAAGCTGACAATTCGTAGACCACTGGGTAATCTGGAGAGTTTGTGTGTTCTATAGAGAGAGGCATTCTGCATCTTTTGGCACTTAAATCTAGTTCTCCATGTTGTATTTTTCGTTTTTGTTAGAAAAATACCCAACCCCAGCTCTGTACCTATTGCTGACATCAGGAAGTGTTAGGTGTAGATGTAGTGTGCTTCATCTAACTAGGACAGGAAATACTGCATCTTGGCTCCCTCTGTGAATCCTACTCTGGGCTGCACGATCCTCATAAAAAAAAGTGGCATCTCTTTCCTTTAGCTGTATGAGTCAGTGCATGATTCACATGTGATTAATTTTGGGAAAGGAAATAGGATACAGTAAAAGTAGGGCAGCAGGAAGTACATAGTAGATGTGAAGTCTAATGATTACACAACAAATCCAGCTAAGAGGACGTCCTATGACAAGACAAAATTAAACTAGGCTGACTAGTGAGTGTTTGAAAAGGTACCTCCTTTGTCTGCGAATTTAATACAGAAAGCTGTATGTGAATAAAACAAAACTCAGCTATGGCCATATATGTCTTATTTTTCTGTGACGTTTCTTAATGAAAGGAAAGATTTGTTGTTTCTTTGGAATATATTTTTTTGTGTGCTAATGATTTTGCAAAGGTGTTTCCTTCTACATTGGTCCTTAGGCAGAGCTGCAGGAAGGTGATGTTATACATCCCCCATTCCTGTTTGGCTTTGGTTTTTATCCCAGCAGGGAAGCCTGCAGTGAGAAGGGACAAAATTCAGTTCTGCTTAACAGTAGCTGAACATACAAAATTCCACAGATCTATTCAGAGGCAAAATGTGCCATACTGGTACCTAAAGAATTAGCTCTTCTCTGCCATGTCTCTAAAATACTTTACTCAAGGATTTGTATGTCTTCCCCTCACCCCTTCTCCAACATCTTGGGCATGATATTAGGTAGGATCAGATATTTTTTGCCATTTAATATGTCTTAAAAAGTCAAGGAATGGGTAACAGCTTATCTTGTCTGTCCTACCTCTGTATTTGTATATATTGGATACTTTTACCTAAGATTCCAGAAAAAGTCAGATGAACAGGAGAAAAGCCTCTTTGCTGGAACCATACACATACACATAGATTCAGTAACATGGAAGAAAATAAAAAAAAGGGATTAAAAATAACAATGTTACTTCTCTACCAATTAGTGGCAGATGCCAGGGACTAGCAAGTCATTTTAGTTTCCTTTTGGGAGAGAAAAAAAATCAATTATTCAGAATCTTCATAATTTCTTTTTGCAATTATGTTCTCTGGTTCCCAGAGAGAGTTTTTTACACTTGTTGGTTGTCCCTTCATGCAGGAACGAATCTCACTAATCATGATGAGCAAGTCAGCTCCAAGAGTAAGATTGAAGAAACTGTGTCTACCTGAACTGCCTAAGCCATTCTCAAACTGAACTCACTCACATGTAAAATTCTGGAAGTTTTCTTAGAAACTGAGTTCTGTAGAAAAGCTTTGGCCTTTCTGAAATATTGGGCCCAGTTCCAAGTCAAGTGTTCCAATCATCCTTCTCTTTCATGGGTATAGTCATTACCTATGTACTCAGTATCCTAAACATGTGAAAGTCAAAGACACAAACCAAACCACCAGGAAAAAAATATTTTCCTAACACTTTTTATGTCTTTTTCTTTGCATCTTTAAATGACAAAGTCACCACTTCATGTCCACAATTTTTCCAGAGTTACACTATTTCTAAAATTCTTTTTTTGTCTTTTCCTTTCTTCGTTGAGTTTTGCAGATGTTTTTTCCACGTAGCTTTTCAGAACTCTGCCTCATAATGGAGGCTGAGGAAAAGGAGACACAATTTCCAGTTCTTCTGCAGAGGATATGTCTCTTCATGGCTGGAGGAGAGCTGCACAGTGCTGCTGGTAGAAAGAGCATGCTGCAGAATGCACTGCGGAGGTCATGAATGATGGAATTGCTGAGTGGCTGGAAGGAAAAGGTATAAAATGAAGCAGTGTCAGGAGAAGGCTAAGAAGGTGACCGCAAGTTTAACTGTCTGAATAGTAATTTGAAGCTCATAATGTAGAATAGTCTTGCAAAGAAAGTATGAAATAATGGAAAGCTTTCCTAGTAGAAAAAGGGAATCACAAAAATTTGATAGACTTTGCTCTGTAAAGGAGAAGAATGGTGCTGAGCTTGCCCATTAAAGTATCTATGTTCAGATGTCTCCTTGATGGTGAGATGTCAAGGCCTCCATTAGAGGTAATAGCAAGCCAGTCAATACAATCCAAGGAAACTTGAGAGTAATTTGGATGACCAGCTGACCTGTCAGTTCCTGTTTTAGAGCAAGCTGAAAGTATAGACTAAATCTCAGTTGACTAGAACTGATCTCATTCTGGATGCAGTCTAAGCTTTCAGCCAAACTCTCTTTGCTGTCAACAGAGAACAATCAGTCTTGCAGAACTCTTTCATTATAATCAGGCTGTTTCCCCCTATTTTAGGCTATCTGACTCACTCAAAATAAAATCTTGATTCTGTTGCTCATCCACTAACATTCAGTGCCATTTGAGATACCTAAAGGTATCTTGTCTGGTTGCCAGCCACCACACCGGAAAGGCATGGCGTTCTGGGCATAGCTACTATGTCATATCTGTCAGATCTAGGCCTTTCAAATGGGACTAAATAACTGTGTGTAGATGGTGGAACTGAGCCTGAAGGTCTAATTTTAAATTATTAGTTGAAGTGACTTTCATCCTTAATCCTCACTGTTTTATGACACGGATGTTAGAATTATTCAGTACTGAAAACTAGTTTTCAGCTCACTGCTAAGAATGTAACTGATTGACTATTTTATCTCTGTGTATATCAACTGAGAAAAACCCAACATCTTTTGTCATAACTAGAGAGATCGCCCCTCCAGCTGATGGTTTATTACAGGTGGTGTGGTGTAGACACAAGTTTGGCATAACTGAAAGTGATTACAGATTTCAGTTTTATTACAGGTTCATGTAAATGCAGTCCATTGAGTGAAAGCAGTTACTACTTACAAAAGGCTCTCAAGAAAAGACTCAAAATAATATTTCTTCAGCAGTCATAACATATGCACTTAGAAAAAGGTCTTGTTTTGGTTTATTATATATTCATTGATCTTATTATAAAACCAATAGATATAGCACACTACAGTGTGCTTTTATTGCATTTTCTGTAGAGTAGATTCTGCATTCTGGCATATGTAGCAAAAAATGACCCTCTGAGAATCTGTGTGAATTACTGTTCTAGAATACCCCTTGGTTTTCACTATGACAAAAATGAAAGTGTTTGATTTCAGTGTGTTAGAAAAAGATATTGCAAAATGATCAAAATGAAGAGTGAGTATTCTGTTTTAAATAGAAAGTAATTGCATGGCAACTTTAAAATGACTGTCTCACTCATGAAATTGAAAACCTCAGATCAGTACTGTTCACAGTATAGGGAACTGAAGATAGTTTTTTCTTAATATGAGTTAGTTGGGGAGAAAAACCCCCCAGTTTTAATGGGAAGGACTAATGCCACAATCTTAGTGAAATAGTTGTTGAAAGTGACACTAGCAATGGATCACGTTCATAATGACGTTCTTTAGACATGCTATTCAGATCAAAAGTTCTCATTGAAGAAATGAAAAAACCCACACTTGCATCAGACAGAAAATATAGATTTCCTTAATAAATTAGTTTGCTTCAGGCCAAATTAGGCCAAGGAAATCTTAAGCGTATTACTCTGCCTGCTGTTCCATATTAGTATTTTATCATATTGTTTTGTCTGAAACATAACTAATTTGCAGAGATATAATACATTATTTCCTCACCAGACATCTGAGACAATAAAAACAAAGGTGTTTGGAGGGCTTCTCTGTGACAGTTTCAAATAACGCTACAGTGACTATAGGTCTAAGAAGGAAATGCATTACAGAGATAAGCAAATGAAGTTCCACACTATTAAATAGATACTCTGTGTATTACACATTAGCAGATAACAAGTGCAGCTAAGAGAGAGTGTTGAGAGCACAAACACTACAGACTCGCTCAATTTTTGTTTTGTTCTGTGAACAGTTCATCAGATATCAGAAAGCACAATACAGTCTATTTTGATTTAGAAAATGACTGTGCATTTTCTTGTATTTCACAGTGGGTGACTCGTAATTAAAATCATTACTTCTCTTAATGACAATGAAAATAAGCTATGTAACTGCTCACTATCAGCAGAATATAATAAACATTTTTTTTCTTCAAAGTATGCAGAACAAGACCTGGTCAAAAGAGAAAAGTAGACTGGTGTTTTTAATTAAACCATAACTTGGAAATCACCCAAATTTGGGTGACACATGATAATTGACAGGGGTTATGATACAACAAGCCAAGGAATAACACAAAAGGTTGACACATCCGTGTGTGAATTGTATGGCATGTTTTGTTTTATGTGCTAAAAGAATATTCCTCCAGAAAGTATTCAGAAAAAGTATTTTAAAAGACCCTCATTAAGATAATGAAGGACATGCCTCATTATTATATTTTCTATCTTTCTGTCTCCTTGTCCCAGTCTCTTCAATCAGACCGTCACAACATTTTCATAACTTTGTCATTATCATACACTAGTGGAATATCAAAGATGTAAGAAGGGGTAGAAATTAGATGACTGCAGAGTATGCATGTCATTTGGTCATGTCAGTAGTTGCTAATTAACTTACTCCAAGTCTTATCACTGTGCAGTACAAGCCATACTTACAGCTCAGTGATGAGCTGTTCATTGAGTAGTATTTTGTTAAAATTAACTGTGGCATCTTAAACCACAAAAGCAACTAGCTTGACAAGACAATATTGTCAACAATTAGTTCCTTTCACCATTGTAATTACTTACCTGAAATGATAACTACCCAGAATACTGTAAGCCACATCCTCCACAGCCTGTTGTTTTCACTGCTTCTCTCAGTTCGGCCCCGCATGACAACATGTAAGTGTATTGAATATGGATCTCTTCTACTGACTAGGTTCTCCTTTATCAATTTTTAAAAAAATGTGCATAATTTTTGGTGAGCCTTGAAGTGTTTGATCTCTGCTGTCTCCTGAAAAAGAAAGGTCTGAGATTGTATGTACTTATTTTCTTTTGTCAGAAGAGATCATGAAAATAGGGAGATTTAAAATTTATTAAATTATAAAATGGGGATTTATACTTTAAAAAATAGTGAGGGAATTTATGTTGTCAATAGAATTGAATAATCTGTTCCATACTGACGTAACTGAAACAGCATGGAGAACAGATATAAAGACACACCTAATCATTCTTATGAAACCCTACTGGCAAAATAACCAGGCTTTGAAAATTACCATGGACAGGGTAGTCGTCCTTATGTGACTTATAATCTCTTAGAATATCACTGCGTTTATATTCCATGTGGTTGTGCTGAGGAAGGAGCAGGGAGCCGTGTGCTGACCTCCTGCCTCCAAATGCCTCCAGAGTTCTGGCAAGCACTTTTTTTCTTTCCATCTAGCACCTCATCCCATGTGAGTAAAACTGAACAAAACATTTCTGATTATATTTTCTTTGGGCAACACTAGCTCTGTAGAAGGAAAAATTTTTGGTAAACTGTGCCAATTGTGTCAGGTCTCTGAGAGGGGTTAGTGTCTGGAAACCGGGACCTGGCGGCTCAAAAGTCTCCATCTCCTCAGCAGCTGCAATGCCAAGGGACCACCCAGACAGCCACAAGCATGTTTCGGGTTTTCCCAAACTCTAATTTTTAAAATTTCTGTTATGTATCTAATTCCTATATATTTTGTTCTTTGAATGCATATTTTAAAATTTTTTTTCTCAGGGTAAGCCTGCACTGGTTGAAGTTGAGGAGTTGGGTTGAAAAGGAGAGCTTGCACATAGCTGCCATTGAGCTGTGCATTTACAGTGGTGGGAGCTCTGAAAGCCTGTCACACGAGGGACTGCTGCTCTATGGCAGGGTTTCAATATTGAAGTCCAACCAAAAGCTATGCAATACTTCTGCATCAAAGAATGTCCTACCCTTTACACTGCATTACAAAAAAGCACTCCAAACACAAAACTACTCATCATTTCACCTTTTTCGTAATGATTCTCTCAGAGAATAAAATTAATATCAGAATCTTTCCAGTAGGGTGGAGCATCTTTTTTCCTCCCTGTTAACATGACATGTTCTACCTCCCAAATATAGGCACAATAGTCTCAAGATACTGATAAGCAGGTAGTAAATAATGAGCAAAATTACCAACTCCCCACCACCCTACCCCACTAAAACCCCATCTGGACAGTTTTAGTGGGGTAGGAATGAGTTTATAAGAGAAATGTGACTGGAAAAGTCACACATGTGCAGGCCCTCTGCTCTCGGGGTGCTCCTGTGCCAGTAGGACAGTGGTGAGTTCACTCATTATCCTTAAAGAGCAGTTTTGCTAAGAAAGCTGAAGACGATTTCTGAGGCAACAACAAATGCTGTAAAAGTTTGGAATAAATTACCAATGGACAGAAAGCCTTAACAAGGGTGAAGTTTTCTTCCTTTCATGAGTGGGCTGTGAGGATGTGAGATTCAATCTTCCTGACTCTGATTTACTTCTCATGGCTGACCAAGGGGAGTGTTGGAGGAACTAGAGAATTATCTGAGGTAAACGCACTCATGAGCTAATTACTCAGATTGTATCCCCTCTTAATTGAGTTTTCATTTGATGCTGGGTGTCGCTCAGCTCCCACTGAAGTTGGGGAAAAGGCACCCTTTGAATTCAGCTGCTGTTGGATAAAACTGTGGGTGTAGTGCACTGGCACTTATTTCAGCTGTCAAAAATTTCAGTCCCTGCCATACAAGTGACAGGAGATAAAGCAGGATTTAAAAACTGAGAAGGAAATTTAAATATGTTTCAACATTTGCTGCATTTGGAAGCTGAAATGCTGCCAGCAATTTGATGTGTGTTTTCCTATGCTGTGCAAGCTTACATTTTTGTTTGTTTTTCACAATAGAACAATAATCAACAGACTGTGGCCTTAGACTGGGGCTCTGACAATTCTTTCTGCTTCCACTTTATGATCATATGGAGCTCTGGCTTTGCACATTTGGTATTTCATTCTTATCACAGCATAATTATTCAGATATTGTCTGAGAACTGCCAGTGATAATGAATTCTGCCATTCATGATCCTGTCGTTTTGCCTAATTTATTCTTCTTTCTTATATATACTACTAAAATGGTGGTAATCTGTGACCACTGACCCATTGTTCTAGGAACTACATGCAAATACACATATGTATGCACATGTGTCTGGTTACAAATAGAGCAGGCAGCCAATGTATGCACCCAGGGTTTCACAATGAAACTATGAATTGAAAAAGAAGATGGTTGCAGTGAAGAGATGGACAAAGTCAGTGTGATGCAATTATTAACGTCTTTTTCACTCCAGTGGAGAGAAAAAAATCATCTACCTGTTTTGTGTGTAGGCCGATGTGATGTATTTCAAAGAGGTACAGCCATCATCTGTTGATTTGCAGAAAAATTAAGAAGCCATTACCATTACCAAATTAGGAAACTCACTTACATAAGCTTGTAAACCCTGAATCCAGGGGCAGACACTTTGAAGTTTCACACAAAACACTAGACGCTTTGTTTAGGGTCAGGCAGAAATATCAGCATACTGATCACAAGGTAAGCAATAAGTTTAATAGAGTAGACAGTTAGATGAGCTTAGAATCATAAAATAGAATAGTTTGGGTTGGAAAGAACCTTTTAGGTGTCACCTAGTCCAGCCTCCCAGCAGTGAGCAGGAGCATCTTCAAGTAGACCTGTTGCTCAGAGCCCTGTCCAACCTGAACTTGAATGTTACCAGGGATGGGGCATCCACCACCTCTCTGGCAACCTGTGCCAGTATTTCACTACCCTTGTAAAAGATTACTTCCTTATATCTGTTTTAAACCTACTCTCTTTTAGTTTAAAACATTACCCCCTGTGCTATCACTACAGGCCCTGCTAAAAAGTTTGACCCCATCTGTTTTATAAACTTCCTTCAGTTACTGAAAGGCCATAAAAAAGTCTCCCCAGAGCCTTCTCTTCTCCAGGCTGCTCTGTCAGCCTGTCTTCATAGCAGAGGTGCTCATCCCCCTGACCATCTTTGTGGCCCTCCCCTGGACTTACTCAAACAGGTTGATCTCCTTCCTATGCTGAGGACCCCAGACCTGGATGCAGCACTGCAGGTGAGGTCTCACAAAAGCAGTGTCAGAATCAACTGCCTTGCCCTGCTGGCCGCGTTGCTTTTGATACAGCCCAAGCTTTGAATGACTTTCTGTGCTTTCTGGCTGGCTCAAGTCCAGCCTCTCATCCACCAGCACCTCCAAGTCCTTCTCGGCAGGGCTGATCTTGATCTGTTCTTCCCTCAGACTTTTTTGATACCAAAGGTCACCATGACCCAGGTGCAGCACCTTGCACTTGGCCCTTTTGAATTTCATGAGGTTCCTGTGACCCACTACTGGAGCTTGGCATCCCGTAGTCCCTCTGGATGGCATCCTGTCCCTCAGGCCTGTCAACCACACAACACAGCTTTCTGCTGTCCTTTTCTGTAAAAGAAAGGGAGGGAAAAGGAGTAACTAAGATGACATTAGCTCCTGAATTTTCCCTGTAATAAAATTACATTGATTAAAATGTCCTTGTTTTGAAAATGTAGAGGTTCCTGTATAATAAGCTTTCTCAATTTGCATGCAGAATAAATTAACCTATTTGCCCCCCAGGAAGCTGAGTGTAATCATCTATACACAAAATTTGGCAATTCCTGCTCTATCAAATATGAGGGAGTGACAGTTGCACACTGTGATACTGGCTCTTCAGAATACTACTTGCCTTCGAACAACTGCAGTCCTGTTCACTGCAGGATATGTAGATGCATGTTTCCAATCGAAATATTTCTCTAAGTAAAGAAAAGAAGCAGGTGGGTAATCTGGTGATAAATGTATTACATGTGTCCCTATCACATCTGCATCTGCATGTGGAGTTCCAAAATGGGCAGTGGCTAAAATTTTTGTGAAAAAGAGTAATTGCCTCAGATCTACCAACACATTTTCTTTTATCTCCTTAATTACAGTAACTTGCAACTGCCATCACTTTATGGCTGTTTCTCACTCCCTGTTTAATACTTTGGATTTTTAACTACACACAAATTGTGGAAATTTCATCTTCAAGTAATCTTTATATGGGAGAAGGGAAGTACTTTAGAGGGACTTAAAAATTAATTTTATGAAAAAACCCCAAACGAACAAGCAGCCCCTCCCCCCCCCCTCCTCCAACAACTACAACAAAAATTAAAGGACTAAATATGGGGGTTAGCTGGAACTGGAACTGGTACCCTGGATATTATTTTATGAAAATTCTGTTGTGTTTTTGTTTCTGTCTGGAGCAAACTCAGAAAGGATTAGAAATATCAGGGAAATGGGACCCCTGCCAGCTGGGAATTTATAAAGAACTACATTTTATTGTGCTCACACAGCTTTCCTTCAGTCTTCTAAATTATGTTTAGAGACAGATTGATTTAGAATACTTTCTTTAGAAAATGAGGGTAGGAAGCTTATTTCATTTTGCCAAAAAATGTCATATATGTGGGAAGAAGAGGGGAATCTTGTAAAGTAGGGAGACCAGTGTATTGTACACAAGGACCACCCTTCAGTGAATGAAAAAGCAAAAGTTTAAGGCCTTTCAGGTCTTTCTTAGGCAGGGTATGGAGCTGTCAGTATTGTCAGTACAATTTATTCACACGGTTCCAGTGCTTATGAAAGCTACTGAGCAGCCTGATCTATAAGTGATTGAACAGAACAATACTCTGGAGCTTTGAGTACAAATAAAAAGCCACTATTTCAGGCTCCATGCATCACAACTAGTGCTTTCTAGGAACACTGCCAGTCTAAATAAAACACAATCTTGCTGTAATTTTATACAACACTTGAAAAGAAGACTAAGGCTATGCCATGCCCCTCATAAGTGCTGCTCTACCACATCTTTCCATAACCAAATGATAATTTGCCTTGATGATATGCATGCCAGATTTAATTGTGCTTTCATATTCTGCTTTCCATCAACTATTACACTTGCCTTTGTTAGCTGATTATGATACAGAATTTCACTTTATTATGCCAAGATTTCCTGATGCCTCATTTACTCGATTGAGTTGAAAAACTAACATCTAGCTGAGATGTTTGATCCATTATACATGTGAGGAGAGTATGTGCTATACAAGAGAGGTTTCATTCATCAAGTCTAGCCATTCTTCACAGTATAAGCCTGAAAGTCCAAATGCTCTTCAAGGCTGAAACTAAGACATGAGTGCCAATCTTTTTATGTCTGTTGGCACTCTCACTTGAAGTGAGGCTGGAAGTAGCCATGTAGGGCAGATCTTTAGTCCTCATTCACCTGAGAACAACTCTCTCTAATGCACACAACTTACTCTTTGTGTGGCACCTTTCAGTTCAGGAAAGCTCTAGCAGAAAGATTTAGCAAACCGTTCAGAGGATAGGAACTTAGTTGATGACATGCAACCGTTTGACAATTAATGAATGCGATATATCTTGGAAGATATACATTGGAATACAGCTGTGGCATTTACTGTTATTTAATTCAGTTGGTAATACAAAGGCTTCACTTGGACACTTAGATACTTTTCTATTAAATTTAATGAAAGATTTAATGAGTGGAGGCTTTGTAAAGTTCTCAAGATTTTGTTCATTTACATTTTATGGTCAAGACTTAAAATTTTTTGATTGTCATGTAAACATGCTTTTCCACTGTTAGAGAATAGTGTATCTCTATAATACATGCTTTAGAAAAATAGTTTAATTGTAGTTTCTTGGAAATCCCAGTTTGTTGGGGTCTAACCTGTCATATATATTCTTGCCCCAAATACAGGTCTTCAACATTAGTAGTTTAATCTGTGGAATCGTTTGTGATCATGTATTGATAAACCAAACACATTTTTTAGTTGTTCTTTCCAATTGCAATCCCTAGTGTTAAAAAGTGATGGTACTGACTTAAAAATTATAAGCTGAAAACAAATTGCAGACCATTTTATATTTGTGTTTTAATCATTTAAATTTCATATTTTCAGGAGGTTTTTTTTTCTGAAACTGCAAAGAAAGAAAAAAAACCAATTCTCATGAGGCTAAGATATAATCATTAAAATTTGCAGTCTTGGATTCTTCAAAAAAGCTGCTTTTTATTAAGATGCTGAAATAACTCTTTAACTATAGCAGTAGTTTTCTCCGTAAACCAGATTAAGATGAAATTGGCTCCCGTTAAATAAGTAATGAACATCAAGAATTACTGACATGGGTGTTAATATTTTGCTGAGGTAAAGCCAAAGTCTACACTTATTTTGAAGGACACTAAATCTTCAGTTTCCCACATTAAGTTAGTAAATGTCATATATTAGTTTCCTTAATTTATCTTATTGCTACAAAGACTAACTGAATAGAAAATATTCTGCATAGTGAAATTAGGTATCAAAGTACTTCACAAGCATTGGGCAACAGTGAGGTAAATAGATAGTCTTTGAAAAAACAAAACACTTGTGTTTCCTGAGCTTGATAGCTGTTACTTCTTACTAAAAATGCACTTCTTTATGTTAACTCTCATGAAGTGCTGGTGACACAGTATTTCTCGTGTCACTGGGAATGCAGTGTGCACGCTGCGATGATCAGACACTCCTTGAGTATGCCAAGAGAAAGGCAATGGAGCTTATGGCAGGGTCCCATTTTTCTTACAGGAGATCCAGACTGTGTATCAAGTAGAATAAAGACCGTAATTCTTAAGTTAAAATGGACATTTAAAATTGTTCTGAAGTATGCCCTTTATTTTTACTGTTTGTAAAGGGAGCCCGGAATAGCTGGATTGTTTCAGAAGCCACTGTTTCTGTACGTAGATATATGAAGAAGATGAATCCCCCTCTAGGTCTTCCCATTGTCAGTTTCTTTTGTTTTTTGTTTGATTCTGCAGATCTGAGCAACCTAACAAAGTTGCCCATTCGTGAGCTCAGCTAATATTGACTTGACATGGCTGGGCTAGGACACCAGCCAGTCTTCTGAATTGTTTAGTGTTCTACTGTTAAAATGAACATTCTCATGAATTTATATAGTGTTTAAAATTGCCTGAAAAAAGTAATTAGGAAAGAAAATCTATTGGATGCCTTCTGAACCTTCTGCCCCAACCTAATAATGGGCAAATAAATTATTTCTGATAAAAACACTGCAAATATTGTGCTAATATCAAAATTTCTCTCCCTCCCATTTTAAAAGAGAAACTAATTAGTTACTGTTGACTTTTAACTGACTTATTTTATTCCTGTAGCATGGAAATAGCAGAATAGAAGCTGCTATAAAAGTTTAAAAATGTTTAGACTCCATTTTTGTGAAAATAGAAAAGCTCTTTAGAATGCTGTGATAAAAAGGAAAAGAATGGGAAATATGACATGACACAGTCTTAGCTTTTGAAGTGGCATTATGTTTTCATTGCAATGAAATTCCTAAAAATAAAAGGACCTTATTCACCTAGTTTATTTGCACACTATTATAGATCTCTATGATTTCACGCACTTCCTTAGCTGTAGTTTCCGCAGCTTATTACTAGGACCAAAACCTGCTTCTTTGCTCTCTTTCCTTTCTCTACCTTCCCCAATGATGTAAAAAAATATAGGACATAAGTAATATAAATCAATTAGTTACAGAAACTATGAAAATTTTAGATAATGAATTTCATAGCAAGCCTTAGGCCTTGAAGACTGAAAACAGCTATGTAGCAATATGCAAAGGAATGAGAATAGGTCAGATTGATAATCTTCTCTGAAGGTGACAGGTTGAAGTGATGGAAATTTTACCAATTATTGTTGATAACAAGTCCATATTTCCTATGGGAATATGGAGGTTTATAGCAATGTTAGTGGAGGGTTATCATTGTCTAAGTTTCACCACTGTTGCCAAAATTGTACATACTGCAAAGGGTTATGCTATAAACTGAAGGTGACCTGAGAGCACCTTCTGAGGAAACATAATTAATAGGTAGGAGGACTGCATTGCAGGCTTTACTCAAACTACTAATGTTTGAGTAAGCTGACTCATGACATCTATTTGAACACCTTTCTAAAGCAGTTTTGAGAGGAACCCTTTCTGTTCCTGGAAAAAGGGCTATGTTTTGCCCCACTAACCACATGCTTTGTGCTTTGTGGTTGATATCATCCTTCACATGCACATTTCCTTCTTTGTCATGTAAGATTCTTCTCTACAGCAGAAAAGATTTTGAAACATGGGGAAGTGTTTGAGAGTACTGTGTGTTTCCCATCTTGCAAAATTTGTTTGGGAAAAGTCTGGAAAATGGAGAAATATGTTTGAAATGAGAAGAAACCTGAGAGTAATAAAGAGTAATAAAAATTGCTGAGACATGTGAGGTGAAGGGAGGGAATTAAAAACTTTGGTGAAAGGAGACACGATGGCATGGGATATGTCTTGGTGTGAGACAAGAAAAATTATTTGGGAATCTTTTCTTGATGAGAGTGCCAAAAATGGTTTTGAAAGAGAAAGATTTTTAAGTCCTCTCCATCAAAAAGAAAGACTTTTAGATTTTGAAGAAGATTCTGTGGCCTGTTTTGATTTGTTTGCTTGAAAGTATGTAAATGATTCAAGTAAACTTGGATGAAAAGACTGGAAAGAAAGATCATGAAAATCAGGAAAGTGCTGAAGCATAAATGTAGGAATACTTGTAATACCTGTTTCAGATGTTACTTAGGGACTGGCTTAGGGTAAACTGTACTATTGGCTGTACTCCTGTACTACAGGAGGAGAGTTTATTGTTAAAAGGTGATTAAAACCATTCTATCCTCTCAAAATTCAGAGGCGCTATCTAAGCAAACTGACTGAGAATATGGTTGGAGGTGACGGTTTCTCATCAGACACTCACCTTAGGAGGCCATGGCTCTTAATGCCATCAGACTAGGACTTTAAATAATAAAATTTTCCAAGAGAAGAGAGAAAAAGTGTTGCAGATGATCACACAAACTAATATGGAATAAAAAGAAATGTACTAAGATAGGCATGGTTTAATAGGGCCAGTCTACTGACTGATGTGAGAACTATGGAGGAGCTAAATAGAGAATGATTATTTAGTGTTTCTTATAACATAAAAAAAAAAAAAAATGGACTATTCAATGCAATTATAAGCCTGCAAGCCTACAATAAAGAAAAAGAAGGATTTCCCTCCATAACATGTAATAAAAAAAACCCAAAACCTGTCACCACAGTGTGTTGTGATAGTCGGAATATAAACTGATTGAAAAGGGCATTAGGCAATTCATGGAATAAATCTTGGTCACAGAAGTCTAATCGGAACATTCAGATCAGGAACTCATAAACTTCTGATTTCCAGAAACTGAGAAAGTGAGTCAAAGGTGTATTCACTACCTATAAGGTTTCTATATATCTTTTCATGTGCATTTGCCACTGGCTACCATCAGAAACAAGATACTGGAGTAAGCAGAAAATTTAGTCTTAAGTAATGGAAAACCCATTATATCTTAAATCCAAAAAAACTTTTCTCAAAACAATAAACTTGTAAAAGCAGAAACAGAAAACTCTTAAAGAAATGGTTTTTTACTCAACAAGAGTTTTGGATATTATAGTAAATGTTGCTGAGCTGCCAGGATAAAATTTTCTTCCTCATCTCTGCTTAGAAACATTAAAGCTGAAATAAGTCATCAGTTAAAATATTTTCTCTGGACTTATTCTCTGATGAGAAAAGAGAAATGGATTGCTTGTGACTGTTAGAAAAATACTGGTCAAGTAAGATGGGTAGCAAAAAGTGACCATCTGTCACATGTTATTTTAGTGTTAACCTCAGCCTCATAAAATGGGGCCCTCCCAACCCTTCTGTGGTAGTGTAAAGCTATTTCAATTCTATTCACACCCTCTGGGCATCAGTGTGATTTGGAAACCTAATAAAGTAAGTCATCAAAAACAGCCCATGTGTCCAGAATTTGTATTACTACACTATGGGGAGCCCAAGCGGTGCTGTCCTTTAAGCCATATGTCTTCTAAAGCTTCATTTAATGACATAGAAATCAATGTGATTTTGTTGAAAAACACCAAAAAAGGCTAAGTAAGAAATATTACACAGGATGCTGACTCTGCACTAAAGTACTTCTCCTAGAGGAGCAGAAATGTACTGGAAGGCTCTGAGGGCCGGTTGTTCCATCTTCTTGAATCAGAAGAATCAGCCAATCAATGTCTGTTATTTCTAAATTCAAGAATGCAAAAATGAAACGAGGCTTTTCCTCCCCTGACCCACATTTAAAGTTATTTCTGGAAGGAGAAAAATGAAAACCCCTTAACTTCTGCATTTTGGTGTGACAGTTAAAAGAGTTTTTGCCCATTATCTTCATAGGATACATTTGGAAAGCCTGTTAATAAGAAATTTGTCTTGTCAAGGAGACACCTGAGAAAATCCTGTGCTGCAGACAGTAGTTATTTCATGTCAACTCATAGACTTAGACTTCCTTGATTGCTGTGGGAACCTAGTCATTTTAGCAAACTACAATAATTATTTTCATCCTGAACTAGCAGTTTATTAAGGATTAGATGAACTACATGCTGAAGATGTTAATTTTCCTTCATCAGCTGTAATAGGAATATGTGATGACTAGCTAAGATGCAGCTGTGTGTACTCTAGATGTGTAAGAATATATAAGATGAATCTTTCATGTGTTGTTCTCCAACTTTCCATGTCCACCTCCTGGAGCAGGTGAAATCTTGTAGAACTGCATAAGGATTCAACATGAAAGTCCCTTCTTGATCATGAACCCAGTCAATAATAGGTATAAAGATACCTATTATGGCAACAAAAGCAAGATGGTTTTGGATGATCAGCACTCTCATTTTCTCTGATCAGTGAAATAATAAAAATAAAAATAATATAATAATAAAAAATATAATAATAAAAATTTTAACATTTGAGAGGCTCTTTCTCCTTCTGGAGTGCTTCATCTGCCACAATTGCTGTAAGGAGGAAGACTATTCAGTTCTTTTAAGGTAATACCTAAGAACCTCCTCACCTTTTCACTATGTGACAAGAGTGATTGGGTGACAAGAGGTGCAGATTCATGGGAAGTTCACCTGTAACAATGATGATAGATACATCAGTCCAGAAACAGTGCAGATCTCAAATGATCCTTCAAATTATTTCCTTTAGAACTGAGGACGAGCATAAATCTAATTAATAGGTAAATAAGCCTACAGCATGCCCTTTAATTCAGCATAATTCTGAATCAGGCCTCAGAATATTGTTCCTTTTTCATTACAAATTCAGCTTGTAAATCTTTGATAAAAATACATGCATTCTTCAGATTGACATTATTATACTTACGCTTTTTGAATACACTCATTTATATAAAAGATCTAATTCCCAAGGAGAGTGTCGTAGCTCTTTCATTCCATTTGCATGGTACACAAACATTTCTGAAGCAATATATTCTCAATTTTCTTCATACATATTAAAGGCGAATGTTGAGCAAAGCTAGAGCTGAGTCAGCATTTGTTAACTTTTGTTTGAACTCTCACAGACTGGCAGGTTTAACAGTGATTGGAATAGGAGATTGCATTTCCAGATTTACAGGCTCTTTTCATTAGCATTTTCCTAAATTCTTTTGTCTTCTACATGTAAATAAAATTATGTATCCTCTTAGGACTTACAAAAGGCAGACAGAAACAAACTCGCCCAGTTCCTCAGCTTTCAACTACATGTGAAGGAAGCTTTCAAGCCATGTGAGGGAACCTTAAGAAAGTACTGAGTTTAAGTGCTGATTCTAACTGGAGTTCATAATTTTGTATTCTTCTTTGATCTTATTTTCATTGAACCTAAAGGTTTTTAATATGTGGTCCTAGGATGAGGTCAGGACTTCCTCGCTGAAGAGCTTTAGAGATGCTAAGATTTCTGTATTCTCTAAAGAGGGAATCAAACATTTCAGAAGGTCTGGTTCATTAGATACCTAAAACTTTAGGGCAAATTAAGTGTCTATGTTAAATGAATTGGATCCTATCTTTGAAGTTCATCTCACTTAAAGACTTTGATAATACGGATAAACAAATGTTATTGAAATGCCAAGTCACTCCTAAAATAAGGAAAATTTTTTCATTGCCATAGGTGATTTTAAAATCCCTAAAATGTCTTCTAGTATTTAAGATAATTAAATTGAAATACAAAAACATCAAAAACATTTTCTGAGAATAAAAATAGTTGTTTTCAAAATTACATGAAACGACACTTCAGTTTGAATTTGAGAATCCTTTTTTTGTGTGAAAAATATTTTTATCACTTTTCCAAAAGGTTTAAATTATTCATTCAGATCAGCTGATTATCTGATGATTGCTACTGATATTCAAAGTAGGAAGAGTAGCTGAAGAATAAAACACCATGAAACCTTTCTCCCAAGATGGGGAAAAGTTGTGGCATTAGTTTTGTTACTTTTAGTCAGAACCAAGACAATTTTTTGTAATTAAAAGAAAGAAAATTAGAAAACCTGTATGCTTGTGGTGTTCCTGTTGGTTTCATGCCAGAAAACTCAGAGTGATACAGGACAAACAATGAAGCTCTGACCGGACATTCTCTTCTAAGCACCATGATTCCTTAGACCATAAACTCTAAAAATTTCATAATCAAAGCAGTTGACATACAATATATCCTGGATATTTTATCCCTCTCTGTGGTGGCAGATTATCTGGAGCTGATAGAAAGCCTGCTGAAGTCAATATGGATGTTTTAAATGAAATCTATAGACTTGGAATGGGTTCTTACTTCAAACCGTTTGTAGCTCAGAGGAAAGTGTTTACACTTTATCATCACTAGCACGTCGCACGATTGAAAATGGCATTTGCTCAGAACTAGACCTTCTGTGTCATAAATTAGAAAATGTGTTTATATTTTGGAGGAAATTCACAGACTGGAAGCGAGAAAAAAAGGTTTTGCCAGTAGATGGAATATTTGCATAAGGGAGGTTTTTTGGACTATCAAAATCAGTCTGGTGGAAGTGGACTAGCACAAGTGGAGCAGGAAATAGAATAAAATATACTATGGCATATTCAAATTATGTTTATGAAACTTAAAGAATTGTTCATTCCAACAGCATCAGCTTTGAGTGGCTGTGACTTCTGCCAGTCAGAAATGATCAATATTTTGTAGATAATAGCAATCCATTTTGGTACAGATAATAATACCAATCTATGCTGGTAGCGATAGTATAGTTGTAACTAGAATAATTTATATATAAATGTTAGATAAATCCTGCATAATATGTCAGAGTGTAAGAGTGCAATAGAAGATTTTATGACCCTGACAAGTGAGACTGCCACTGGCTTTGGAAGACTGATCCATAGGCCTTCAGCTTGATCTCTTCTGTGAGAGAGAATGCTTTTCTATAACTGTTTAAGCAAGACAGTCAACCGACTGTGACCCACTGCGTGCTCCAAAGACTCATAAGTTACACAAAAGATGAGCAAATTATAATGTAGTATTAAAATGGTCTCCAGGGTTTAATCATAATAGCAGTACAGGAAGCAACAGCCTCTGCTCTGTGTTTTCAAATCTCCTTAAATCTCTTTCTGCAGTCTGCAGTATACAACCAACACAAAGTGATTTACATGGCTACAATGCCAACCAAAGTGAGGAGGGAACTCTGTTATAGGAGGAATTCCTTCTACCACCTTCATATGCTGCCAGCAGTGCTGGATAGATGCCCTTTAATATGACTAAGTTCTTTACCATTTCAAATTGATATTCACTGTTTCTTAGATAAAAAATATACAGAACTTAAGTTATAGAGAGAGATAGCTTGTGCCTAAGATAAGAAGACTCTTCTAGTTTTTGTTCAGAGGAAGGTGAGAAAATTCCCTGCCTAAATTCAGGGATTAGAAATAAGTAGTTAATAATTCTAATTTTTGCAGCTTTTTTTTTTTTTAAACCTTTCAGCATTTAATTAAGCTCTGTTTCTTTAAAAAGATATTTTAAAGTTTCATTATAATCTAAAGTAGACAGTTATATCTCTGTAATTGTATGGAATTGTGAGTGGGAGAACAAAAGCTTAATGCTGTTTTGGGGGAAGCAAGCCAATTGCAAATTTATCCCTGCAGCTGATTCCTCAAGGGCATTGGCACGTGCCACTGTGTATAGCAAAAGGAACATGACCCACCTAATGCATGCATGATCTCCATAATGGAAAAGAAAAAAGACTAAGGTCTAGTGAGGTCTAATAGAGGGCAGGGACCAGAATTTTGAGCAGATGGTATTCAGGGGCCCACCGGCCACTTGAAAGCCAGGGAGTGGAGAGAATAGGCAGATAGTAATTAGCAGAAGGTGATAAAAAAAAAAGGGCAGCCAGGATCTCCCAAACATCTGTTTAAAGAAATAAAGAGCCTGGTCTGACCCTGAGCCTTAATGATCTTAAAAGATACAATTTAATTGCTTGGAAAAAAAAAATGCACACACACCATGCTGAGCAACAGTGAATCCTGTTTTGAGAGCATTGCAGGAGTCTGAGTAATTATTAATTTGATGTATTTGTTTTAGAAAGGTTATATACAGCATTAAGTCAATAAATGAAGTAGTTAGAGTAAAAATACCAACTGTCTTTTCTAGGAATGAGCAAGCTCTTAACAAAAATTTGAATTTCAGATAGCTTACAAATTAATATTACTTGTGCTGCATTCTAAAATGGTAATTTTGACTTCTTGTCATGTTTTTATATGGCTACATCTGTCTTCTTTCCTGTATTTTTTTTTCTTTTTAATTTTACATAGAAAGAACCTAGATCCTTAGTTTATTTTAAGTATTTTGAGCTTTACAGAGAGCTGCTAATTACAGCACCAGAGACCTGATTGCAGATGTCATCATTTACTAGTGACCAGTTGCTTAAGAATTACTGCTGAACATGACCAAGGAAAGTGCTGATTCACAATGAGATTTCTCCCGATTTTCTCTCCATTTCATTCTAGCAATAGTTGGATACCAAACTCCATGAACAAGGTGTCAGTAAGTGTTGTTTACATGATAGTTAATTCTTTGTTTTAGACACTCTTTGCAAAATTTAGCTTGTAATAACTTAAAATGGTCTTTTTTGCTTTCCTTGCTGTTCCCCAGAATGAATAGCTTAATTCAAAGGTATTAAAAAACCCCCCAAAACCAAAATTACACAGACTTCCCCTTTCCAAACTGATGGTAAGCAGCAGTGCATTGCAGTATAAAGCTAATGATTTTCTGGAAATGTGTGCTTATATATCAGTGTGAATGCATGTGTAAGAACTGATTGTATTGGATGTTTTAATTTGCATTCTGGAAACGGGGGTAAAGAGCACTCTGAGAAAAATCACAGGTGATCCTAAATTTGAAGGTGCTGTAAACATTAGAAAAGAGTAAAATAAGTCTAAAGGGATCTGAAAGAGATGAGAAACATGAGGAGAAAATAACAGGGTATGCCCTAAGGAGATTGAAGTGTAGTATGGTTAGTAGATGTGGTGGACGTGAAGATATTAAATGTGCATTGTTAAGACAGCTATCATATAAAGCTATTTCCCTGCTCAGCATTATTGAAGTCACCTTAATAATGATAAAAATAAGTAAATTTTAAACCAAACATTTCAGAAGTTAGAAATTTATTCAGAAAATCTGCAATAGCATACATGGAAATTAAGGGTTATCAAGACAGCATTTTAAAGATTCCTCATTAAAACATTGTATTAAAAATATCGTCTGTCCCTGTTTCAGAGATAAATGTATATTTAAGATTGCATACAAAGCTTGCTTCAAGACTCTGGCATATCAAACTGATTTATTCCATCTAAGCTTAGATTTAAATTCAACTTTCATTATAAGCATATCATGAACCCATCAGCATTGTGATCAGTTTACTGTGGATCATTCAAACACGTTTGTTAATGGTTAAATTCAGAAAAAAAAAAAACCCCAAGCAGTGAAATCCCAGTAGGTTTTAGAAATTCTAAATTGAGAGCCTAAACATATTAAGTAAATGTCTGCAAACGTGACCAGCTCCCTTGAAAAATCTTGACCTATGCAGTTTCTTTAGGATTATATCTCTGAAGTGAATGAAAAAATGGAAATAGATTCTTGGACACACACTGATCTCAGCAAAAGTTAAAAAGAGCCCATGCTCTACAAGACTCTTCTAAATTCAGAGTAGCATCAGATAAGAATGGAAATGAGATTGTGTTAATATTATTTTTCTCTGTGATTCATTACTTTTATAATAAGCTTTCACCACAATCAAAGGAAAATAAATGGGACATTTAGCAATAGAAAATGTTAATGAACTGAGACCCCAGTTTTGCGTTGTCTTTTGTATGGATACATTCCATAGAATATCCTTTCCTTCCTTCATCTCATTCCAGTTTGGGAAGGAATTCTGCTTGGGAAATTGCAACACTAGACAAAAAGTGCCATGAAATGGTGTGAGCCACACATTGGTAATTAGGTGCAAGTCAGTCTGACAGACTTTGTAAAAGAACCCACATCAATATAATTTACACTTGCTTGTACTGTGCCCCTTGGCTGAGTTAACTACGGGCTGAAGTGACAAATATAACAGCATGGGTTTGCACAGCAGTCAGTACAGGAGTGCATCTGCACAAAATGCAAATTGTTTAAAATTTACACAGTTCTTGTTTCCTTTCATTTGTTGTTTATTCCTTTGGGAAATTTTAGTTATCTTAAAGGATTAGAAAAATAATTTTTTCTTTAGAAAATGTAATTCTTGTGTAATAACTTGGTTGAAAATCCGAGGCATAAAAAGAAATATTAGAAATGGTGAAACTTATTAAGCTGGGGAATCTGACCACAATGTGTACATTGTACAAGGGCTGGAGGAGAAAACACATCAGCTCCATTGTGTAAATCCTCTGAATTTTCTTCATATTTTATGAAGCCTTATTTCCTCCCTATTTTAATTTTTCCCACTGTTTCTAAGAATTATTACATCTTCGGCTTGCAGTCCTTAAATATTCAGGGTTTATAGCATAAACAGCAAAAGAACATAAAAAAATGATTTGTAACTCTAACGATATTGCATTTATTTGCTCCTATTGCAGTGCAACAGTCTAAACATTTTTCATCACTTGAAAGAATTTACATAAAGCTTCTGTTTTCTCCTGGAATGTGGCTTTTTGTGATGTGCTTGCACTCTTTGTGTGTGAGCCTCACAGGCGTATTTTTCCCATTCCAGGGATACAGACAATGGAACTGCAGGCATAATCATTATAAACTTTGTAGTACTTACATAATGATCAAAATTTGTGGTGTAAAGCACCTGGAATATATTTTGATAGTTATAAGAATACTTCAAATGATGAATTGCAAGGCTTTGATTAAAAAACAAAATGTAAGAGCATCTGATTTTCATTTTCCATAAGTACCCCCTATATCACTTTGGCAGTGAACAGTTACTTTCAAGCCTTTTTCTAGTTGCAAAGCACCGATAAAGGGCATCGATGTAAATCTGCTTCAGAGTATCCTGGAACTCTTATTTGGATAGAAATACATGTGATAATGTAGACATTGAGCAGTGTCAAAGGCATACATCCCTTTGTGGCTGCTGCTCTAGCTGTGGTTGAAAACAATCCTGTCATCAATCTGTTGTGTGCCGTCGTCAACTCACTGTGTCCGTCAGAGGATGTGACCCGGGTTGGAGGGCATGGAGAGGGATGGGGAGAGGGGGGATTGCGCTGAGCTCCAGGGATGTGTTGGCAGCAGGCAGGACATGCCTGCCCTGCCAATGGGTGCCTGGGGACTGCAGGGGTGAGAGGAGCTGGGCTGAGGCAGGGCTGGAGGCTGGGCTGCAGGGAGAGGCATGGCTGAGAGTGGCTCCTTGAGCGCAGTGGGTTGTTCTCAGGGAGAGCCCTGGCTCTGCCAACCAGCGTGGGGATGAGGCAGAGAGGTGATTTGTAGGTTCTGGGTGGACCACTTGGAGAAAACACTAAAGGCTGCTGGATGGGCCGGCTGGTAGCCAGGCAAGAGCTGTGGGTCAGTGAGGGCCTTGTATGCTCCCAGGCTCTGCCCTGTGCCCCTGCTGCTTCCCCACCTACCTGCCTTTCTGCCTGCCTGCCCACCTGACTGCCCGCCTGCATACCCACCTGCCCACCTAACTGCCCACCTGCCTGCCCACCTTCCTGCCTGTCTGCTTGCCCATCTCTGTGCCCTGCTGCCTCCCCACCTGCCCACCCACTTGCCCACCTGATGCTTGTCCCTGGCTCCTGCTCAGTGAGCAGCAGGTGAGATCCTTCTCCAAGGTAAGTAAGCTTTCAATTTACATAATCCTCTTGGCTGCCTCGGTGAATTAGACACACCTAATACAAGTAGGCGAAGGCTTTCTCTGTCGTAGTGAATGAATTTAGTATCATTTGCTAACGACCAGTTAATGACTCCCCCGACTTCACCCTTTCACCTGCTCTGCCACATGCGACAGAGGAGCCCCGTGGTCACAACACCCCTGGCAGGGTGGGCAGCATGGAACTGACTCATCAAAGACACCAAAGCTAAACACAGGATGATGTGGCTCAGGCACTCCTGGTTAGGTGAAACACCATCTGCTTAGAAAGTAGGTCACAAATAATTTGACTTCCCTAAATTAATTAAAAATCAGTGGTGAAAGTCAAATGTGACAGGTAAGAGATAGAATGAGAATAAATCATGATGAAAAAAGCATCTTCTGAGAGACCAGCTACTGTAGCTCATGTGTAGAAGGGGCTTTTGGGGGATGTTTATGCTGCATTGTCTTAGAGCAGGTTGGACCCAGCATGAGCTATGCATAGCATGAGCTATGGAAACAGACAAGGGAGATGCTAGCAGTAAATATTATTAAAGCACAGTTGCTGTTTGCACTGTAACTCTAGGATTGGGACTAGTAAAATACAGTTCTGCTGTTGTATTATACATATACATTATAAATATATATTTATACACAAAAGAACCTTATATTTAGCTAGATATAAGAAATATATCTATATATTCATGTAACAGATGTGAATAGTTCTCAAAGAATAAGAATTATGTATTGGCATATATTAGACCAGGAGAGACAATCCCCAGTCTGGGCATCAGTTTTCCTTTCCTGGTGAGGGACCAAGATGCTCCAGCACTCCAAAATCCTGCTTAAGGGCAAGTCACTATCTTTGCATTTCAAATTAATTTAAATGCAGTTCTTGCTTACTTGTTATACTCAGTACCTGGGCTTCTGTGTTTTCCTCACACCTGCTGATGACAGCAGTAATCCATCTTAAAGGAGGAAAAAAGTCTCAGAAAAATTTCTGTACTCAGACTTGTTTGGGATGTCATTAGTCATCAGAGGGAAATGCAAAATCTGCCAGAGCGAACATAGAATTTTGATTAGTCCTTAAATAATCAGAGAAAAATCTAACAATCTTTAAGTGCCATAAACAGTATTAGGATGCAGACACTGGAGATTAGCTTCAAGAGTTTCAGTAAACTAGGATCTGAAGAGTCCATTTATATTTTCTACATGCTTATTTTACTCCACTTTTTTTTTTTTTTTTTTAATGTGTTGAAAGCCATGCCATGCTGGATTGCAATATGTTTCAAGTAACCTACTGTACACTACTTTGTATAGCTGTATTCAGATGCCCTTGGAAATGTACTTGGCTGAGTCCTGTCATATTGGGTTTATGGAGAAAAAAAGAGAAAGAAAATAAACCCACCACACCTGCCCTTGGCAATCTGTAGAGAATGACTAAAGTCATGGTCCCATCACTGTTAAGTCTGGACAGGGCATTCGTGAGCACAGGCTTAGGTCAGGTGTGAGCACATGTTTGTACAGCGCTGTATGTCTGTTGAACCAGCCAGGGAGCCTGATGTGGTATTTATGCTGGCTGATAATATGGCTGCCCAGCATGTCCGACTGAGTTACTTCCTAACTCCAGCTCACTCGGTTGCTGTGTCACTGGGAGGTTGTACACGTGCGCTGGACCCATGACTGCTGCAGATGTCTGCAGCTCATGGGCAGCCAGTGCTGACGAGGCCCTTGTGAGCAGCGTGCTGGGGCCCCACAACCCTGCGCCTTCATGCATCTCTAGGGCAGACCCTCCATGTCCATAGTCAGCCCCATCTTTGAAAGTGCTCCCTGGAAGATCAACACGAGGAGGATGCCTTTGCATCTGCCTTACACTGCTGTCCATAGCACACCCAGGCTGGCAGTTCTCCATGTCTTTGATCCCAGCTCCAGGACTCAGTACTATGCCACGTGAGTCCATTGTTGGCAAGGCCTATGAAAGTCCCTGTTTCCAGCAGGATCAGGTGATGAAATTGTGTTTGAACAGGCTCTGCTGGGAGAAGCATTGCCTCCTTTTCAGGGAAGCATACAGGAACAAAGGATAAAAGCTGGGAGAAAGAGCAAGAGAAGAGCCAGATGTCCTGCTAGGCTTTTGTTCCTCTGTTTGTGAAGCAACGCAATTAAGGCTGAAAAGCATGTGTCTCTGACTCCATGGGACACCTGCAGCCATGAGAAAAGCAATGCCTGTGCAAAATGTCATTCTGGAAATATGGGAAGAGCACCAGTGAAGGTGGAATGCTGAGGTGAAAAGGTAATTTCATGGAGGTCTTTGCTGAGTGCATTTGGCAATGCAGCAGAGCATCCTAAGACTCTCAATTTAGCATTGAGAAGAAGACAGACTTTTTCATTTTGGAAGATGACAGATCCTGACAAACAAGACAGCTCCTGATGTACTCCACTTTTGCCAGCACAGAGATTTGAGGTAAGAATGCTGGCATCTATGCCGTTAATTGGGAGGCAGTATTTATCTCTTGCAAGGTTCTTGGTCTATGGTGCCTGTGGGTCACATGCATTAAGAAGTCACATACATCAGTTACTCAGGTATTTCCTTAGTTTATAGCATGATCATCATATGTTCTGCCATTTCCCTGTTCTTATTTTACAAGAAATGGTTTTCTGTTGTACTGGTGGCCGTTGTAATGATCAATAAAATGCTTTACTGTTATTGTTCACTGCTTGACCCTACCTCTACTGATCTTGCCTTTTAGGTCAGTACTCTGCTGCTGACAGACATTCCTGAAGATGGGTGGTCTACACCTAACCATCGATGACACTCTTTACTTCTTGCTGCACTTGCAAATGCAATTATTTGCCAGGAGGCAAGCAGATAGATTTCTGTAAGAGATTTTGACAGATTTTCTTCGAGTGTTATTCTTATGATATCTGGACGATGGTGCTGAAATATATTTTTAACCCATTGAAGGGAAGCAGAGGAACAGATAGTCAAATTAAGCCTGATCATGATTTCCACACCAGGATCCTACTTGCTTGCCTTAGCTGAAGCAATATGTGTGTGATCAAAGAGGTGAATGGAAGATGGAAGCAGAAAGCCAGCACAGGTACAATTGGCTGCTGAAGTTTATTCATCTTTCTCTGATCGGGCAGACACTTTCAGTGCTAAGTGCTTGACTGCTGCTTGTGAATTTACTGATAAATACACCCCTGAGTTGCCACAGCCTTCCTCAGGGCTCATCTCTGACCATCCAGGTCCATGCGCATTCATTCCAAACCTGCCTGTCCTTGGCCACTCTCACCAGCAACTCTACTTATTCATTAGGCTCCCAAAATAACCCCTTTATGCATGGAAGTAGAAACCTTTTAAAAAATGAAGAAATAGTGTATTTGGTTCAGATACACACAAAAAAAGTAATTTTATATATGGAGAAGATATTATCATCCATTCTAAGAACGTAAATCTGTAGGTTTTTAGCAATGAAAATTAAAGGGAGAAATACAGGGATTTAGTGAATAAAAAGTGGCATGAAACCAGCATACTTTTCAGGGTTCCTAGTAGAATTCAGGAGAAGTAAATTTTTCATCCATCTCTGAAGTGGTCTAATGACTGTTTAAAAGAACAGCAGAGTGATGGGATCCTGTACAGAGGCAATGAATTTTTGTAAATGAGAAAAATTTCCTGTAGCAAGAATTACTTTAAAGTACTCTAATGCATTTCTGAGAGATGCTTTGGAGAAATCATAAAATACAGTCCTTAATCTAGAATTTTGAGGGTTTTGAAATCATGTTCTTGACTGTAGCCACTTTATATGCACTGGCTTATGAACAGAATGAACCTTTGCAGGGTCGGGGCTGAAGGCCATAGTTCTGCAAATGTTTATGCATGAGTAGAGAGTAAAAACTCAGTCCTAAAAATCACAGTATGCTGTGGGTGAGGAAAAAAATGTAAGGGAAAACCAGAGGAAAGTGATATTTTTCAACCATAAATAATATAGTATCCTTCAAGACAACTCTTTCATAGAATTTATTTGTGAAATGAAACTTCTATTTTCGTAAATGAATGGCATTTTAGGATTATTACAATAGAAGAGAAAAATCTGCAGCCATTCAACAACTCCAGAATGTTATTGAAAGAATACTTTAATTAAAACCTAGAGCATCCCCCACTTGCCTGCACTGCTCCCATCCTGAAAAGCACTCTCCTTGCTTTCGTGAGCACAAGGAAATCAACACTGTTAGTACAAGGTAGCTCTTGTTTGAATGGTGTACCCTGGAGATGCATAATTAGTGCAAAGGAACTGTTCTTGTGGGGAGTTCAGATTCAGAGAAAGGAGAGAAATTAAAGTGCCCTACATATGTGATCTGGATCCTGAGAAGAGGGTGAGATAAATTAAATATAAATCAATTTTGTGAATTTGAATGCATAAAATTTGGGTCAAAAATCTATTCACTCAATACTTTTTATAGCTGAAACTTCTATCTATGGTGGATAATTTTTATGGATAGAAGGCTAATGACATTCAGTAAAAGTTCTGTTACTTCCAAAGAGGTGCATTCAGAGCTGTGTGTATAGGTCCAAAGTACTGTCTGGGACTCTTCAGAATTAGAGAATATTTAAGTCCATTAAATTAACCAGTAGCAAAAATGTATTTCACACAGCGAGTTGAAACACAAATTGCCAGATTCTTTTGGCAAATATCTACAATAATAAATTCAGATGATCTGAAATCTTTAATTTTTGCTGAAGTACATTTCTTATTGGTAGAAATTATTTAACCCTTTTCAAACTTTACTTGTGTTGGATCTCTGCTACTTATAAAGGGAGGAAAAAAATCTGAAATAAGAATTCAGAACTTCATATAGAAAATTCTAGAATATAGAAATAAATATACTGAAGGTGGAAGAAAGCCAGCCTACAAATGCTGATCTACCTTTCTACTGTGTTGCATGTTCCAAGCTCTTTGTTCTGATTCCTTGCTCTTTACAAACAGATATGCCTTCAGTACCAATCTAGCCCCCCATTCCTTTGGTTGCAATCAGTCTGTGTCATTTAGGTCACCAATTCAAGAGACCTGGATATTAACTTGAAAGAAGTCAGCACACAACACTTAATTTCCAAGGAGATTGTCTGTTGCAGGTGGTGTTTAGAATTTCCCTCCCATCTTCTCTTAAAGCAGCCCTATTCCTGTCCTAGGGATATCTCCTAGACCTAACAGTGCAGCCCTGCCTATGGCTCATTATTTCAGTGACTTCTTACAGCCTCCAGATTCCTATAAAGTCAGAGGGCATTTAATTACTCCAGCCAGAAAGACAGGTTCTTAGGAACTCTGCCTCCTAGAGGTGTGGATAGCTTCTAGACTGGGTGCATTTCTGTAGTTTAGTCCCTGCAGTGTGTGTTGGACTCTTCAGCCTAGTGTAGCTGGCTGCCCAGGGTAATCTCCTGGTGTAGCGACAAAGGCTGCACTCTGCAGCTGGAGTGAGTACCCAGGCAGCGGCCCTGCATGAACCCTGTGCTGCCATGAGTATCTGTGCCATGGCAAGTCAGCTTTTACCAGAGAACTAGCATGAGCATACTGACAGGAACTACAGTCAATGATACTACCTGCATATCTGATTCATGGCAGTCAATTATACCTTGCAGCTATATTTGTCAAGCAAGAATGTCCCACGTCTTAAATGGCATGACTGAAGCACCCTTTTGTAACTCGTACAGCCTGATGCAGCCACTGTCCTAATTGCTGAATAAAAGTTATGGCCAACATACATAGTATGTACTAGTGTAGAAATATCTGTTGTGGAAAGAGTGGTGAGTATGGTGCAGTGCTGAAGGCTCATGTTTTAGTCTGATTCAGCACAACCACACAGACCTGGCTCTGAAAGAAGGTATAAACCAAGAAGAAAGAGCAATGGTGGAGTATATTGTGAGAAACAGATTTAGCACTGGAAACAACGTATCATCTGCGTTCTCATCTCTGGCTGTTCTTTCTCTGTGTTAAACATTTGCTCTGCTAAGATAGTATTTTAATGTGTGTCATTGATAGTGATTCAATTTTCTTTTAAAGGAACTGTAGTGAGTAAAAGTTTCTGTGGTCAGATTCTTAGCATGCATAAACATACCTATACTTCTGTTCATTCCTCTTTGGGACTGGCAAGTGCCTTCTCAAATACCCAGCAGCTGCTTGAATACTCCATGGCTGAAAGTTCAAGGTGATGACTGTAGCTCTCAATACATTGACACACAAATGACATAGTTCTGGATCTGTTGAAGGTTAGAGTACAAAACACACTAATTGGTGTTCTACAGCATCAGGTTTCTCTATAGTCTTCTTATCTATTTATTAAAAGGTACAGGCTTTTGCTATTCTCTGTCACTGAGTTTGTAATTTACCAAACTGATTTCCTTGATGTGAAAGTGGCCATTTTTACTGCTGACTTTTATATGGAAGAACTGGGAAAACTGGTGGTGTCTGAAGGGTTTTTGTAACCCTCAAAACACTGGAAAATGTCTGCTTTACCCAGCTTACGGTCTCACAATAAGCAGTCTCTAAGCATTTTGCCATGCCTAACATTTTGCTGCCATAGGCAACCACTTAATCTGCCTACACAGGAGCTAGCCCCGAGGGGATGCAATATGTGTTGGAAAGGCTAGATTTATACTAAAACATTGGTTTTCAGGGCTGGCAGAAAAAATAGCTGTTCATTTGAGATTTCCTGCTTTATTCTCCACTGTTCCAATAACAGAAGTGTTAAAGATTTCTACAATCAATGTTCCACATGGATTGCTTCTATAAGCAGATTTGTTTCCACCTCAAAATCAGTATCATATTTCTGCTTTAAGTTTTACCCTTTTATCATATAAGCATCTTTTGTATAAACCGGACTTGAAAGGTACCCTTGTGAACCATGAGGAGACCAAAGTGAAAGTCTATGACAGCCAGTTGGAAATGAATTCAGCTCTCATGGTTTGACTCTCCTTTCTGTTTACATTTGCATTAAGTAGCACAGCAGAAGAAGGCACTGTGCCCAGGCTAGAAGGGGAACCCCTCTCCTTTGGGAGGCAAAGTAGACACTGAGTCTCCATTTAAACCTCATTATGACATCAATTCATGTGAAAAAAGAAAAATCACAGGTTTGCGGTTAATGCCTGTAATAAGCCCTTTAGAAACAAGCTGCCCTGGCAACGTAATTTAATCCTTGCTACTTCCAGGTTTTTTTTATAATTACATATTCCTCTGCTGTAAGAGACCAGGATCTGTTGTGAATCAGGTCACCCTATAGCTGTTTTATTTGAATGAAGAACTCAATTCACACTGCTTCTTAGAGTCTGTTATGACTCCTCTAATTTAAGACTATTACCTGAAACAGACATATTTTATTTGGCGTTTTCCATGTTGACAGAATGTGAAAGCTTGCAAAATGATCTCCAAGTGCCTCTATAGAATACGACTCACAAGGCTCATTGTGATAAGTGAGAGCAAAGTAACCATAAAACTTCTCAGATTGTCTGTGCTCCACATGAGATACTTGGGTCTCAGTGGAATCAAGTGCCCCACTCCTCCTACTGAGTGAAAGAAGAGTGGCTTGCTAAAGCTTTTTTGTGAAAGATAGATTTTCCAGGAAAATCTTGTTCTCCCAGAAGTATATTAAACTAGCCACGAATGACCAGAGCTACTGCATTCCCACGTCTTAAGAAGGCCATGATTCTTAGAAAAATGAGTTTTCAACTTCACAATGTTTCGTATGTCCTATCCTTGTCCTAACCAATTATTGTTATGATAGCTAATGAGCATGCAGAATGGACAGGAGAGGTGTTCACTGACAAAGAACAGCCTCCGTTTTGGGATTTGAGAAGAGCAGGCTGGATCTCTGGGTAGTGAGTACACTTTTCTCCCCTTCTCCACAGGCCGTGGGCTTGAGTTTTAGCTCAAGCTGAGATACAGACATTACATATGACTGAGAACAAGTGTGGTTTTAGGCCACCTTTGTGTTTTGTTGTATTTGCACTCTGGCTGGTGGTGGCGTTGGCCTGAATTACAGCAACTCCAAGGCGAATCTAATTTACACTTAGATTGCCAAAAGTTGTTCTGGCAGTTGAAAACAGTGACATCTGCCAAGGGTGCAAATGCAGCCCTCTGTGCTTTTTTCTGGTCACATTGCATGGTATAAGAGCATATGCCACATCAACTGCTACTACTGGCAGCAAAAGCAGTCACATTTTCCTTCCATCAGCAAGCCTTCAGTCTCCTAGGCCTCACTTGATGCATCTTTTACAATGGATGTAGTAATCACGAGTATACTGGCTTTGTATCAATGGGAAAAGTTTCACATAAGGACATTTCTAATGTTCAGTCTTTTCAATAATGTGTCCTCTTTTGATCAAACTATCAGAAAGAGACCATTAAAATATTGACAACTAAGAAATTCTGCTCCTGTCTTGAATCTACAGATTTATGAGTAATGTGACCTGACCTCCTATATGTCAGTAGAGGAAGCTGTTTGTATATATTAACAATATTTCAATGTAAAAAATTAATTAAAATCCTTCCTTCAAAGAGTATTGATTCTTTTTTATCTAATTCTCATTTTTAATTCTCCCCCAAAAATCTGGGAGTGTACTTTTGTTAAGTATTTGTGACTATCTGAGAGCTTGTTTTGGTCATTCTGAAGAGTTAATGCATCTCAGCTCACAAATCCTGCTAACAAGCATGGTTCAAGCTTAGCATATGTGTTAATACAGTAATCTTCATTTTCTGAGTTTGGAGATTTAGCAGAACAAATTCATGTGCAATATGATAGAGGTCTGTGAAACCATAAAAAGCATAAAGAATCTGTATCGGGACAAATCACCATCCTTTCCAATACAAAAACTCATGGCAATTACATTAAACTAAGTGGATGCAAACTCTGAGTGAACAAATGAAAGTGTCTTTTCAGTGTCTAGCTAAGCTGTGGAAATCCTTTCCACATGATTTGAGTGTACTAAAAGCTTGCAGAAGTTCAACAGGAGTCTGGTGCAGTTCATCGGGAAAAAATTAAAACAATATTAAACACATATTATTAAACACATAAACATCAAGCTCAGGAAGTCATTGAGGCCTTGGTAACTAGAGGCTTGAAGATTACTCTTCCTTAGGCATCTGATTTTGGCCACTTTTACAGGCAGGATGTTGGCTTACACATGCTTTTGGGCTGATCACTGTGGCTGCTCTACGTTTCATTGTGTTGTTCGTTGCACTAGAGATGCCTACAATATGTTTCTGAAATACCCTGCATTGCTGTGTAAGTCACGAGCAATCTTCAAAGGGCCAGCTTCTTCCCAGAGACTAGCCTAAGGTAACAAGCTGAGATTTTCAACTCTTAATTACCAAAAATTAGATGAAGTGAATTTTTCCCTGCATGACATAAACATTTCTCAGAGAAAAGAGTGTTTCTAGTTAAGGGAAACTTGGCTAAGAAAGAGATTGCTTTCTCACTGCGTTCATGAAATTAATTTGCACAAATAAACCTTTGCAAGTAGGAACCTTCTCAAGGAAGGAGCCCTAAATCAGTCTGAATAACCAGGATCAAAACTTATATTTTAAGTTAGCTAACTATTTATAAGAAGATTTATATACTACCCAATCAAGTCTAGACTTCTCTGAGCTTTTGGATTTTGGAAGGATATATTAATATGAATGTTTTTAATTTGTCTATGTCAATATACTATCCATCAGTCAAAGATTTTCATCTAGCAATGTGATATTATCTGAAGAAACTGCTTGGGTAGCCTTTTTTTATACATATATTTAATAGTCTTCAGACTTATATACCATTTTGTATTAAATTAATAATTATGTATAATATACAGTAAGTTAGAAATTAAGTGAGGCTACAAATATAAATCAGAAAAATCCCATTCACTATTTTATTTTTCTATGGGAATACTTAATAAAAAGTTCACATGACAATGTAAAAGGAAAATATGGTGTCTCTGCATAGCTTGATTGTCACACTTGTATGATATTTAATGTCAGCTAGGAGCAGAGGAACACCCTAGATCTTAGAGCATCTTAGAAAATTCCTTTTGATATACTTGGCTGACGCTTTCTTTACTGGTGACCCTAAGTGGCAGAGAGAGTAATGCTATTAGTGTTTTCATTAAAGGTCTCATAGAAATAGTTGAATGTTGACCTATTAATGAGGTTTAGATGTAGGTGGAAAGACTCCAGGCTTTGGAGGCAGCACGAAGTGTTATTTGCTAATTAGTGTCTTTCTATAGTCATGCAGCCTTAGAGCTGATGCAGGGCAGGCCTGGAGTGGGATGGGACATACTTCAGTACAGATTGCTTGGCAGTAATCTGCTTTGCAACTGTTCCAGATGGTTTATAGCTCTTGCTCTAGCTCTTTGAGTTTAAGAAAGTGTTGGATTAGCAGAGAGTATTACACATAAAAATTATGTTAGAAGCCCGTTAAGAATAGAAGCCAGGAAAGGCCCAAAAGTTAGGAAATGCGGGAAATAGGGTTGTCTTGCATATTTTTACTTCTCTTTCTCTGTGTGCACATTATACCATCCTTAATTATAGGAACACATTATGTTTCATAAGATCCCAAACTCAGTCACTGCTCACTTACAGAGCAGCTATTCAGTATATTGTTTTCATTCTTCAAAATCTGACCTCTCATTTATTTCACACCACTCAAAATCCCCTCTGGAGCTCCCTGTTTTGCTTATCAATGTGATATTGCTGTTTTCTAGATATCAATAATTCTATTTCCCTGTATCTGCTACATGATGCACTCTCAACCCTTGCATACGAGTGTGGTTGTGAGGCAAAACTAGGAAACCCAGGTGTCACGGCAAGGACCGGGTAAGAGGATGCATGCTTGCGACATGCATCTGCACTGTCTTTCTCTTTCCCACGCAATTTCTTAATTTCTCCTCATAGTTCTCTTGTCCAGCTAACCTTTTCCCTCCTCTGGATGCTCAATCAGATAATAAATCAAAAGTCTTCTTCCCCTTCCCTGCCAGCCCATCTCAGCAATGAGACAGTCCACCAATTTCCAGTTGCTTTCTCTTGCGTTAAGATTTTTTATTACCTTGTTTATTCTATGTGCTATCCTGCTTCCTAGTTTTTTGGATTTATTTCCATGCTTCACATTCTGAACTCATTTGATCCCAACCTACTTTTTTCCCTGTTCATCCAGGATCCATCAGTTCCATGTCCTACTCCCATGTTGTAGTCTCCACAACCTGCTTAGAGTATTGGTAGTGGCGAGAAATGACAGTAAAGAGGAGGGAAGGACTGTTTCTTCTAGGCTGCTCTCATTGTTGAAACTTGTGAAAAAGGCATATTTTCTTGGAAATGGGAGAAGAAACAATTTGTGACTTGCCTCACCAAATTGAATCATTTGAATTCAATGAATTTCATTTCATTGAATCAAGCATGAATCACCTTCAGCTGCTCAAAGACAGTTTAGCAAATGTTTTAACATAGGAAAATTTTGTATATTTTTGTACTTTAAAAATATTTAATGTACTCATGAATTTTATATATTTTTACTGAAACTATCACTCAGCAGGGAAAGTTTCCAACTCAGTGGTTAAAAACTGGCAAAATTATAAGTAACTTAAGATATGGTCTTATAATGGAACATGTAAAATGACTTTAAATCTAGAGTAACCACGGTTTAATGGGAACTACCACGATCTCTTTAATGCACTATTTATGTTACTCTGTAGAATACGAGAGTCCATTGAATCTTGTGCATTTGTAGTATGACTGGCATTGATCATGAATGAAAATGGTGCACCATTTCTCATTCTGACGCACAGAGGGAAAAACACAGTAAAGCACAGGAGCAGCTGAAAACGTGCCAGGCAGTAACTGGAAAAAAAACAGCCCATAATCCTGCCACAATGACTCCTAGTTCGCATTTTTGGCAGTTCTGATTGTCCTCTCTTACTGCCCCTTCAAGCCCACGGGAAATTGAAACTGTTCATAAATGCTTCATAATAAAGATGTCCAATTTTTGTTGTTGTTGTTGTTGTTGTGGTGGGTTTTTTTGTCTGGCAGTATGCTTCAAGAGCCAGGTTTGGTACTACTCTAATTTGCAGATTAAATTAATGAGAGACAACTTTTCAAGCTTGGAAGAAATTTTCTGTTTTCCCCAAATTCCAGCTTGAACGTCTATGAGTGCACTTAGTTGCTGATCTTCAATGTCTTATTCATAAGAAAAAGACCTGCTATTCACCTTCCATATTGTTGCTATCTTCTGAGAGCTACACTGGAAATATTTTAAAACTTCGGGAACATGAAAGACTAATGCCAATTTTTATTTAACATTTTGTTCAGGTAGCGTGAACTATCAAATAGAACAGTCAACTAATTCCCTAAAGTTGAATTGAAGACATTAGTTGGTATATGACACACTGATCAAATTGCACAGCACTTTGTGGACAGTAGTGCATCTGAGCAAAACAGTAATGATTTTATATCTAGTGCTTTTGGAAATATCTTAATAAAATTAGAATCTTAAGTAGAAAGAACATTGAGGTATTTATCTCAGAAAGGATTAAAAAACCTATCTCAAAATGATCACTCCTGCTGTCTTTCCTTGGATAAGATTTCTTATGGTTTAAATCTAAACTAAGCTCTAGACAAATACCCTGCTGAAAGGCCCTCAGACATGTCCTGTTTACTTGTATGTAAGGATAAGTACATTCGGTTCTCCTCTTGAACAGTGCAGTTTCTCTGTAATAACTTTGTAACAAATCAGTACTTCATTGAACCAAGGAAAGAAAGTGGTAGTGTTCTGTTACATGAGAGTGATGGCAATCTGTTTCTCTGAAGTTTGTGTTGCTCCTGCGTTTAGATTAGATGATTACTGTATTTTTTTAATATGGAGCCAAGTGTTTTGTAAAAGGTCATGTACATTTTCACAGTTGTATTTATGCATGCCAAGAGCTCCCAGCTCTCTAACATACTGTTTAGCATGGTTAGATATGAAATATGTGAATGTAGTTGCAATAGTTGTGAACATAGCTTTTAGCATAGTTAAATGTGTCTTAAGTTACGTGGCCTTAAGGAAAAAACGCCTTGCACTTTTTTACTTTGGTAGTTTATTGATAGCACTTAATATGATTTAACATTATCTTAATATGAAAAAGTTTCCCTTAACTTACCATCTTTTAATAAATATTTCAGAGGATTGGATTCTATCCACTCTGAAGTATGTATTCTTATTTCAGATCCTGTACCCAGAGTCCATAGTGACTTTGTACACCTATTAAAGAGCTAAGAAGTTCTGCCATGGTAGTTTTTATCTGTGGCAATATTGTATTCTTTGCCTTCTCTCTCAGAATGCACCAGATGGCAATTCATTAATCATTAATTTCATTAATCCCAAATCAGTTACGTATAGCTGGTCTTCCTTTATGTGTTGATATGTGGAAAGCGAAAGAAACAAGTATCACTGTAGCAGTGTTCACAACTGCATGAACTGCCCATTCCTACTTTTGATTAGTGTGTCCAGTGTGAAGAACCCAGACCTGAAAGACAAGAAGTATTTTTTTTCTCTTCCTCCCACATCTAGAATTAGAGTTACCCTTGTAATCTCTTCCAAGAATAATACAACACTGTGCTCTCCCTAGCTTGGATTTAATTTCCTGCAAAAATAAATGAGTTTATGCTAGTAAAAAATATTGATCTCATATTATTTCATAATACCAAAACCACGGCCTTGTCTTTTGGATTTAGAAGTTTTACTAGACAGTACAAAGGATGGAAAATAATGAGGGTGTTGAAAATGGTGTCTTTAATGTTGTCTTAAAAATGTCTAACTTCATGGTTACCATTTAAATTGCTAGCTGCTGCTAGCAATGTAGTCAGCAAACGCAAACTGGTGCATTAGTTGTAGAGTATTTAGCTGCACTGTGTGTAGGGATATAACAATGTCCATTGCCACTAAGCAACTCTTAAGTGAGAGAGATTCTCTTGTTACATGGAGTTAATACATTGTGTTTTGCAATTTTCAGTGTGGGTTCAGCATCTGAGTAAAATGGCTATGGTGGATGAGGGTAAAAAGACATCTCTCTGTCACTCACCCTGTGCTGTGTTGTGGACTTTGCTAAGGACGTGCAAGATACGCAGCTCTCTTCATTGAGTGCTTTACTCTGCACTGCTTTAACAAAAGGCTTCCATGAAATTCTGTCTCTCCTGCTGGCCTGTGATAAATTCCATGTATCAGAAGTTGCAAAGGCTTTTAAGGAGGATAGCTGCAAGTGCACAGCATCAAGTAATTATTTTCCCATGTAAATGAAAACTGCGTTTTGTTGCATCTGAAATCAACAGGAGTGGCAAGACATCTGGCAAACTGCTTTATAGCAGTCTGACCTTAGTAAAAATGTTTCAATTTGATTGTGAAAGAAGTTAATTGGCTATATTGATTAATGTGCAGCCTTCATTATGTACAATTGCTGAGTACCTCCTAGTTCCAAAAGATATCTTTTTCAGTGGTGGAAATTTCTGCATTTTTCAAAGCTCAGCTAATCACCAAGAAAAAGCTCCCTGCTTGAAGTTATTTGTAAGGATTACCTTTGGGGGAGTGATTTAACTGATTCAGCAGATAGTGGACTTCAACAGAGGAAAATTGTCTAATCCTTCTCTTTTCATTTAACTGCAGAATTTTAGTATAAGACCAGGAGAAACCAAAGAGAAAAGGACGGAATATTGATAAGTTTCCAGATATGATAGCAATGAAGACTATAAATCTTTTGACAGAGGAATGTTTACAATGCAAAATGATGAGAAAGGTTTATTTTATATTTACTGCTCAATCATACTCATTGTAGAGAAAATTGTTGATGCTTTTACTCTTTTTTATGCCTTCCTGAAAAAGACTGATATGCAACTACTGCATGCTAAGCTATAGCTTATTTGTCATCTAGAACTTGATGCATGAGCAAATTATAGTGACAATAGGAAGATGATTAAGCATTTTTTTACCAGCTAGAATGTGATCATTCTTCATAATTATCCCCTTACACTTCCAAACTGGCTTTCATAAGACAAATGGACATTTGCGCGTGATGCAATAGATTTTGAAGTGACTGGGACATTCTTCACTTATCTCAATGATAGATTTCCTCCTGCTTTATGAGTTTTATCACTTTCAACATTTTTGTTCTCCTGTGGAATGAAAAGTTTATTTAAGGATACTGAGAATAGTCTTGAATTTAGTTGTCCAAAACCACAAGACAATTTTGTTTACTGTGTACGAAGTTATAGCTGAAGTTCTTGGTCTGTCTTAATTACATAATGTTCATACAACAATAGAAATAAAAGTCTTAATAAAATCAGTCTTACTGAGAGAGACACTAAGATTGAGGAAATATTTCTCGTATTAGGAAGCTTAAGCACAGATTTACAAAACATTTAGGTATTTACTTGCCATTAGAATCCATAATATATGTCAGATTTAGCTCACAAATTAGTACATATGAATTAGTATGTCCACATCCATGTCTTCCTATGTGCTAGGTGCCTTGTCCTTGCTGTAATCATAATCAGTGGGTATCAGCTCTGTGCCCCGGCTGCAGGAATATGGATATGAAATATCATGTGAGATGATCTATAGTATCAGAAGTAGACTCCAGATGACAATCTGTAGGGACTCAGGCCTTCTGTAGGAAGTGGCATATTGCCAGTACCTTAAAAACCCAGGGAATCTCAAACGTGTTAGATGATTTTGTTCAGCCAACTGAACCAAGTCCCTAGCTGGGGACTAAGGACCCCTAGAGGCTCACAGAGAGTTATTCAGCTAACCAAATTTTGGTATCAAGTTTAAATGCCTAAATTTAAGCTATTGGCTATCTAGTTGTCAGTTGTCATTTTTGCCTATCTGAAAAATTCACTTGATACCACTTTTCTTTTGGTTTGTTGTGGTTTAGGAATGGTTTTCTCTAATTTAGTGATCCCACTTAAACCCTGTGCCACTCCCTCGCTGCCCCACTTCCCCTATCCCTCCCCCTGGGGTATGCTGAAGATGAGAATTGGAGGCACAGAAGATAAAGATCATAGGTTGAGATAAGAACTATTTACTGGAACCAGCAATGAGATAAGAAAATGACCAGTAACAGCAGCAATACTAATGACAGAGGGTACAAGAAAGGGGCGAATGATCCATACTGAAACAACAATACCTCACCTGACATGCTGTGCCAACCCCAGGGGACACCTTCTCCCTGGAAGAGACTCCTTTTCCCTGCCCTGCAATGATATCAGGTGGTATAGAATCACCTCCTGTCCCAGCCTTGCGTATACTATTGGCTGCTGCAAAAATGAACCCTCTCATGGCCAGAACCAGGACATGGTTCTACTAGCACATGGGATTTTTTTTCAGCTGTAATAAGCAGTCATTCCTGTTACCAGTAATTTAGGTGAAGACAGTGAATAATTGAGTTTTCCAAAATTCTTGAAACAGGGTCACCTAGAGTGGGTTGTTCACAGGCTCGTCCAGGTGGCTTTTGAATGTTTCCAAGGATGGAGAGTCAGCAACCTATCTGGGTAATCTGTTCCAGTTTTTGACCTCCTTCACAGTAAAAAATATTTTTCTGGTGTTTAAGTAGAATTTTCTGTGAATCAATGTCCATCCATTGCCTTTAGTCCTTTGATAGTACCACTAACAAGAGTCTGACTCCATCCTCTCTACTGTGTCCCATGATGTTTTCATACACATGGATAAAATAACCCTGAGCCTTGTTTTCTCTAGGATGAAAAATTCCAACTCCCTCAGCATTTTCTCGTATATCAGATGATCTAATCCCTTAATCATCTCTGTATCCCTAAATCACTAGGTTCCTTCTATTCTCTTTTAAAACCAGCTGTATTTCCTATTTACACCACACACTTTCAAAACCTATTTTAATTTGAAATTTCCCTTCCAGCATTTCTGAAGAGCAAACAACATTTCCACTTTTAATTACTGCTTATTTTCCCTGTTTTTCACCTCTAGCCATAGAATTTCCTAGTTGCCAAACCATCTAAGGAAGGTGGAAACATTCCTGAAATGCCTGGCTGATTTTTCAGTGTCCCCAAGCCAAATTATTTTGTTTTGGATACTTTCTTTTCAAACTGCATTAGTGAACTTGGGAAGAGAAATTATTTTTATGCTCAAACAATCTGCAAAGAAGCTTTTAGATGTAATTTTGAATTTTCTTCTCCATTCATAAGCTGCCTTTTCTCTTCAGTCCAGTTATTACCACCTTGCTACCAACAAAGCTGGTATTCAAACAGAGAAAGATCAAAAAATAAATGCATAGTATTTGCTGATGACTCTATGGGAGTAAGTATAATTTATGCAAGTTCCCTACAAAGACACTTACAAATGATTCTTTGAGGTGTAAAGACATAGCCCCATTGAACAGCAGGCCATCAAGAACCACTAATAATACAAGAAATATGTTAAACTGACATTGGAAAGACTTTTGTCAATCTTTTGATTTAATCACGTCTAATCAAAGTTAAGGAAATATTGTTACTAGGTAAACAAAAATCAGTCAGATCCTGCTTTCCCAACCCCAGGGTGGCTGATGAGCTTAATGCATAACCAAAGCGTCTTATTCTGTCCACTTTCAGTTGTGACCTAATTTTAGCTGTTGTGCTTGCGATAGGACTCTAGGATCAAGCAAACAATGGCTACCTCAGCTGTCTACCCAAGGTCTTGAAGTTTATCTCTCCACACTATCAATGGAAAGGAATTGCACCTCCTGTGTGAACCTACATTTAAGGAAATATATTCCATGGTGATGAATCTGCAAAACCAGAAATGTACTTCAGTGTTCAGAGATTAGCATCAATAGATTATATCCAAAAAGCTTAAAACTTCCTTTTGCAGTTAAGTTTAACTTCGCTTTGCAGTTAACTATCTATTTTTTTCAACTGACATATAAATAATATCATCCTATAAATCACACCTGAGTGAATAAGAAAATGTTTCCCTGGTATGCAGGCAAACAGGCTAATTCACAGGGACTCTAGTTAGCCTGTCTAGCATGAAGTTAATGTAGTAATGGAAATACTATAACATCTCTGGAATTGCTCTTTCAAGTGATTACACCAGAGTCTTCTCCGGATTCTAATCGATAGTCTCAATAGCCCTGTAAATTACAAAGCACCTATTTTGCTGAGCCAAGCATAAAAATATAAGCGATTCTTATAGTACAAATAGGGAAGAGACATGAATAACTTTCTATAAGTGGGAAAATGAAAAGATCTGTTTTCATTTATTTATTTCTTTACCTGTGATTAGTTGTCTTTGACAGGGAAGGATTTGCAGCTTTTTTGATTTATGCTATTATGTTAATGGACACAAGGACTTCTGAACCCAGGATAAGAAATAATTTTCGCAATTTAGAGTGTGCCTCTGGCTATCCTGTTCTTTGCCTGTGTGCTGAAGCTGTGAAAAAGCTTAACTGATTAGGCTCATTATAAGACCCTTGAGTTTTGGGAAAAAACTCTAGTCATTTTTAGTATTGAAGAACAACAGACTTAATTGTGTTTATGGGTCTTGTCCTGAGACAAGAAATTAAAGAATTGAAATGCAATCTTTTGAGAAAATCCTGCTGCTTTATACCTGTGTCTTACCTGACTTTAGAAAATAATAGCAATCCATGTAAAACATTGAAATCCATTGAAAACATTTCATTGAAACTCGAAGACTATTAGCCATATATTCCACATTATGCTCTTTATTTTCTGTTGATTGTGTCAATTACGGTGGGTTTTGTTCATTTCTACAATAATCTCAGACTTCAGTTCACTTATTAAATTGTTTTGGTCCTGAAAACTTGTACTTTTTAAACACTTAATCAGTACTTTTTAAGAAGCAGAATGGTTTTCTGAATCCTACTTAACTCTTTTCTCTATGGAATTTTCCATTGGAATCTACAAGACAGCAATTGAAAATAAAAATAAGCAAACTGTACCTAAAGTATTTGCGCTTCATTTATTAATTTGTGACATGTTGTTGACACTTTTTATGTCCTAGAGTAGCTTTTAAAATATTGTGAAAATATTTCATTAATTCTTTTTGTGTCTGAAATGATCTGTTGCCTCCCTTTTTGTTCCCTCAGATGACATAAGAGAATTGACTGAGGAAATTTCCTCTCTTGATTTTCCCTAAGTGTATATTCACCTCTTTTAGAGAAGATGATTTCTTGGGAATCAATATTTGTCAACTTTCTCCTAAACCAAACTGTGCTATGCATTCTGTTCTGAATGTATAGCAGTTGAGTTTAAAGTAAGGGGTAATATTTTTTTTTTTGCTAGTTTTTATTTGGACATTAAAAAAAGATGAAGTATGAGTTCCAGAGAATTTCTAGGTGAAATCCACTAAATTGCAGTAATATTTGAGAAATTACAGGGAAATAATATAATAACAATGAATTTGCATGCAATGGCACAGCAGTGGAAGTTGGTTATAATCTCATTTAATAAATTTGATCATTTCACAGGAAAAACATTTTACAACTTGAAAACATATTTTTTACTTGCTCAAGTTGGTGGTCAATGAATATTCCTGGAAGGTCTCTTTAAATTTTGGTGGTGGTGGTGTTTTTGGTGTGGTTTTTTTTTTTTTTTTTTTTTTT
>VZTE01002250.1:51544-128684 GCA_013397775.1 Eulacestoma nigropectus
TTTTTTTTTTTTTTTTTTTTGTGGCAGAGATCCCATAGTAACAGTCACCAAAAGTCAAATATAAGGGAACGCAGGCATGGTAAAGGCTACACACGTTTGCTATTTGTTTATAATTTGAATCATAGGTGCTCCAAGCTGGGATAAAAATAAATTTTGTAGTGGTATATTAATGAATCTGTCCTGGACAATTATATTAAAATGATAAGGATATAAATTAAATTTTTCTCTACTGTTTTGGAGGAATCTTCTGCTCAATTCAACTGTCAAATCAAGTCAAATGTCAGCATAATTGGTTGCAAAGTAGTCCTTAATAAGTCCTTAGTAATCAGTGTTTCAACTGTCAGTCTAATTTAGTGTGACTGCAACGCTCATAATTACAAGAAGTTTTAGAGCTGCAGTTAACCACTGGAGAGGCAGGGGGGCCCACAGAATGCTTCGGTAAGCTGTCAAGAGATCAGAAATATTTTAAAATTTGAATGTGCTTTTAACCACTTTTCTGTGTAAAAGGAGTATGTTAAATGTCATCTTTAAAGGCATCTCTGTGATAATAGCATGGACCCAACGAGATGTGAATAATACAATAATTTGCTGCCATTTTACTAAGTGATATGATAATAACACTGTGCCATTTCTTGGAATACTTCTTATTAAGTGCTAGCAGATTAAATATCAAATGCCCTATTGTTCTACCTAAACAACTTATCCATCAATTTTCTGATATTTTCATCCAAAAGAAAAGAAAATTTTATATGTTACCATAGGGTTCCTATAGTAACAGTTTTGAATGGAACACATCTATTGTTCTGATAATAGGAGAAAACAAAACAAAACAAACATTGCTGAATTAACATAATAGGCACCAAGTTGCAGGAAGATTTGCTTGTGTGACCTTGGAATCTGTGACTGTGACTTGTCTCAGGGAAATTAGGTATAACATTTTACAGAAGGTGATTAATTTACAGGATTGTTTCCCCTTTGTATCTTCTGGTATTATTAATTACTGTTTAGCAATTCCACGGGATAGATGATTCCAGTAGAATATGGAATTTTAATTCTTTGTATGCATTTCCACAGCCCCTAGAAAAGAAACAGTCAGTTAACTGTTGTCACACTTTGCTGAAATTTGCTAATTTTTTTGCCGGATCCCACTGGCTATTTAAGAAATTCCACTTGGTGCAACTCCTTCAGGGATAGAGAAATGAGGCCTCCTGGTTCCCAGGCACCTGGGAGAATATTGCAAATAAGGTACTTAGGGCAAGATATAGAGGATTCAGCTGACCAAACCTAGACCTTTACAATCTCTAACATCTTTAGATTCTGAAAAATAACTCACAACACTTTTGTGGTATAATTAATCTATCTTCTTTAGATGTCTATTTGCAGATATAGCGAACAGATCATTAAAAGTACATGTCCTTTCCATCAACTCCAATTTAGGTGAGATGAGTCCTGTATTAAGAAGTTAGTCCTGTGTAACTAAGCATCTGATTTGCTTCCAGCATTCATACATACACATTTCATATTCTGTTGGAAGTGTATTTTAAACTTCATTGGAATTTCTGAAAAGAAGGTAACAGTAGGAGATAAACATGGAAAATAAAATTCTGAAGAGAGACATTCAGCTGCGGTGTAAGCAGGATCCTAATATGGCTGCAGCACTGACAAAAGGCAGGGGCTGCAGCCTATGAAGGTGGGAGATGTTTTCAGCACATTGTCCATATAATTTACAAATTTTAAATCAACTTTATAAATAGAATTCCACGCTTAAAAGTGTAGCTGGAGTAACTGCATGTATTTCATACACATAGTAGTCACAAGACAAAAATTGGCAAAAGTAGTTCAAATTGTCCATTCATAGTGTTCAGAAAAACTTAATGAAGAATTTTAAGACTTGGGTTATGGTGTTAAGAAAGTTAAATCTACAAGCTTCTCACTTGTAACATGATTTTACTTTTTTTTAATAGGTAAGCAAAACCCCATGAATTTTTTGTTGTGTAGTAGGCTGTAAATGGGAGTCATAGCAATGTGAATCAAACTGACAAGAGCTGTGGATGTGTTGTGAAGATAGTGCCAAAGCAGAAGAACTTTCCCTATGAAAATCTTATTCAGCTTCTGCAACAATGATGGTAATTTTGAAGTAAGAGCATTTACACTTGTGGTTGGTAGAAGTAAAAGCAGAACCTAGCCCATCTCTTGCTTTTAAAAGTCTCAATCTTTATACATTCCTGGAAATATTTGTTTAACCTCTAAATTTTGTTTAGTGCTTCTAACTTCTTTGGAATAGCCTGAAAAACTAAAGTTAAGTAATTAATTCCACTAATGCAATATTTCATAATTAGTAATGTTTGGGACATTTTTTTACGCATTCCAGCAGTAGGTCATGTTCCTATTTGAGAGCTGTCAAAGCAACTTTAGCACATACAGAGAGCAGTAATAATTACAGTGCATTACAGGACTCCTTTTGCTCCAAGAAAAAAACTCACAGATTGTGAAATGCACTTATCTCTATTTAAAAAAATTACTTTCTGTGCTTTACTTAAAAGACTTGACTGGTTTTTTTAGACAGAATGGAAAACGTTTTATTTTAACTTGTAAAGCCAAATACAAATGATACAGGTCAGAAATCTGAATCAGAATTAATTGCTTTTGGTGCGAGGTGGTGTAAAGCTGTCAGATTTATGGTTTTTTTAGATGTTTCTTTCAAATTGATAATGTTATATGTAGCCATTTTCCCCGATTGACAAAATATCTTTCTAGACATTGCTGCACACTGTGGCAGTGTGAAGCAGGGGCAGTGTGGTGGGGGTCTGTCCATGCTAGAAATAATTGACAGTTAAGGAATGTTTTCTTTTAATGCTGCTTTGATGTGTTATACTAATTCAGCAATTCACCTACTTTATACCACTTGCATTTTTAGAGATGAACATGCAGCATATAATTTCCAGCTGTGAATCTGAGTTCTCTCTGAGATGGGAAAACAGAAAAAGGAAAAAAAAAAGGGAAAACCCGTCATGTATGATTTCATATTCATAAGTTTGATGTGTATATTACAGAATTAAAAAAAAAAAATTTAAAAAAACAAACCTTCTTTAGGTGACTACGTTGTATAGACACANCCCGTCATGTATGATTTCATATTCATAAGTTTGATGTGTATATTACAGAATTAAAAAAAAAAAAAATTTAAAAAAACAAACCTTCTTTAGGTGACTACGTTGTATAGACACAAAAAGCCGAAAAACCCTTCCTTCTGTAGAGTTTGTTAGCTTCCTCCTGAACTTTTGTATCATTTTAGATTTACGAAGCATGTTACCATTTCACTTTAAATGATGAAGTGGTGCAGCCTCACCTCAAGTACTGTGTGTGGTTTTGGGTACCACAATATAAGGAACATATATAAGGAACAACAAAAGCTGTTGGAAAGCGTCCAGATGAGGGCTATGAAGATGGTGAAGGGCTTTGAAGGCAAGCCATGCAAGGAGTGGCTGGGGTCACTTGTTCTGTTCGGCCTGGAGGAGACTGAGGGGAGACCTCACTGCAGTTACAACTTCCCCATGAGGGGAAGAGGAGGGGCAGGCACTGATCTCTTCTCTGTGGTGACCAGGGACAGGACCCAAGGGAATGGCCTGAAGTTGTATCAGGGGAAGTTTAGGTTTGATATTAGAAAAAGGTTCTTCACCTAGAGAGTGGCTGAGCACTGGAACAGCTCCCCAGGGAAGTGGTCACAGCACCAGCCTGACAGAGTTCAAGAAGCATTTGGACAACGCTTTCAGGCATGTGGTGTGACTCTTGGGGATGGTGCTGTGCAGGGCAGAGAGTTGGTCTCAGTCCTTGAGGGTCCCTTCTAACTCGGCATATTCTGTGATTTTATTTCTTATTTGAAAACTTGGTACACAAGGATTTCTTAATGTTTTTGAAATATAGTAGTTGACACAATTATAGTTTTATGAATATTGTTCAAGTGAAAGTATCATCTGTTATATTGTGCAGAGACATATTGTCTATCACAATCCTCTTTTACAGCAGAGGTAGTACCTGTTGTAGATATATTTTACTTGCCATGTCTTTGTGATTTGAATAGCTATAATTATGCAAAGTTTTACAGGGTCATAATATAGAGGGATTTTTTTTTTCTAAAGAAAATAATAAGTCACAGAAAGCAGAAAAGCAAAACTCCAGTCCTTGGTGGTGATTCATGTAAGTGGAAATCTCTATATGAAATAAATCTTATTGGAGCCAAGATATTTTTATGGTCAGAATACAGCCCACGTGGTTCTCAGTGTGAAATTGTTTTGCTAGATTTTAAGCTATATAAAATGTCAATGCTGTGGAAAGATGAGCCTCTTGCAATTCACACTATGTATTATTTAGATATAGCTTTTATATGTAAGCCAAAATTTTGTTTCATGCATTTTTATTTATTTTGTGCCATTGTTAATAACTTGTTTCTGCAGACAAAAATAGTCCATTATATAATTAAGAATAGTACCAGAGTGCAGCTCTCAGTGTGAATGAACTTTTGAGTAATTGTATAATTTACAAGTCCTTTCACTTCCATCTGAGATTTTTCAGGCATTTCAATTAGGCTACTTTGAAGATAACCAGGATGACACAGTGGAGCACTGACTATTTAAATGGCTCTCAGGGAAAACAAGGAATAATCAGGGTAAAGTTTATTCATTGTCAGTGCTATGCTCTCCGTTGCTAGAAAGCCTACCAGTAAAAGTTGAGGCTAATGCAACAGGTCCCTTTAAAGCATCTGGATTTGAAACCAGAGAGTTTCCATCTTCTCCCCAGAGTCATAGCAGTGCTCCAGCCTTGGAATTCTGCAGAGGCTTTCTGCTGATGGCATGGGCCCACCAGCTGGGGCCAGGGGATGGGATCAAGACCCCAGCACAAAGTGTGGCACAGCAGGAATGCCTAAGTCATGCCTTTGGTGGGGGGATGTGAGGAAGAGGGTGGTCATGTGTATTTTGAGGTAGATATGTGAGATTTGACCGGTGGTGAGGAATGGCTTCAGAAGTGTAGCACCCAGTGGAGGGGTTGTCCTGGACTCAGGTCTGAAAAAAATCTTTACTGGCTTTCTTGATCAAAGGGATGGTAAGATCTTAGGATAGTTCAGGTTGGATAGAGCCTAAGGAGGAGTCAGCTTGAGATGACCCAGGTGTTTCAGGGTCTTATCCAGCTGGGTCTTGAAAATTCCCAAGGATGGAGAGAGACTGCACAGCCTCTGTGGGCAATTTCTTCCAGGTTTAACCAGTCTCATGAAGGAAAAATGTGTAACCAGTGTGAACCTCTCTAGTTTCATTTTATGCCCTTTTTGTTTCATCTACTCACCATGTCCCAGTGTGTCCTGGTCTGTCTTCCTACAGCCTCCCTGTGGGTGCTGTGGGGCTGCTGTGTGCTGTGCTCAAAGCCATTTTTCAGGCTGAATAAGCCCATCTTCCTGCTGGAGCGGCAGCCCTTTGCTGCTAATCCAGTCTTATCAACCTGGTGCCTGGTGTTGGGCAACCACCACTAAGTACAGTGTTCTAGCAGTGGTCCAAGGTGTGCTGAGTGGAGGGGGATAATCTCTTCCCTGCATGTACTGGCTCTGCTCCTGCTCATGCAGCCCAGGAGGCTGGTGGCTCTCTGCTGCTGGGGCATGGGTGGCTCATGCTCAGCTTGCTGCCCACATGAGTAATTTAAACACCAAAGAAATATAAGTTTGGTTTCTATTTTTAGCCAAATAACTTATTTTTAGCTCTCTCCCTTACAAATATAGTCTTGCAAGTATGAGTTAGAGAAAAATGATGTCTGAAAGCTGAACAGAGGAAACATTCATTTTAGCCTCCAAAGCCTGGCTAGTGTCCTCTATATATATATTTAAATGTATTCCTTTGAGAATGAGGTTATATGTCACCCTATATGTTAACTAATTTGGGGGCTTATATTACTCAGCCATCACTCTTCCATTGCCTTTGTGACAATTTCCTGTGCCAGTTTCAAGAAGTCATTTAAGAAAAACTGGTAGAAACAAATAACTTCTCAGATCACCCCGAAATCCTCAGACCAGCTCTGCTGTTTGGAACCTTGGTCTGGGTCCAGCCAAAGAAATATCATGTCATGAAAATGCCGTGAATCGTCTTAGATTCCTTGAGTATAGTTATGAAACTAATATTTTATATTTCAGCATAATTGAAAATGACAGGAACATTTTCATTGTCTTTGTGCATGTTGTTTTTACAAATGCTATGTGTGACTGCTGTGGTTTTCCTGTATTTTGTAGTTTCATATGTCTTCTGGGCAAATTAACTGTGGGCTAGTAAAGAATGCTAGAATATATGTTAACAAAAATGAGTATTTTGGAGATGATTCTTTTTGTTTTTCCAAATGACAAGGATTGTTTATCACAAGCTGTTAAGGCTTCAGAGGTAAAATCAATATTAATCCCCCACTGAAAACTAGAAGCATCCATTTTGTAAGAGTCTGATCTGCCACATTTGACATAACTGCCTGTTTAATGAGAAAACATCATTAATACCAATGAGATATTTTTTTAAAATCGTCTCTTGGATTGGGTAATGTTCATATTTTGAAAAAAACGGTTATGTTCCCATGTTCCTTGGTTTGGACATAATTACAGCTTTCTTTTTTTTTTCTTTGAGTCCTATTGCAAAATGAATTTAAGTTGCATCAGCAAACAATAAATAAATCTTGTAGCTTCATGTAAGTGATAGAATTGCAACATATCAAAAGGTACAGGTTTCAGAAATCATATTTTGCATGCTTATGAAACCTCTTATTTCTTAAATTGATGTTAGGTTATCAGCTTTTTTTAGCTCTTCTGGGGATGGGGAGAGTTTGTGGTTGTTTGGGACTTTTTTTAGGACTTGTAATACAGACCACGAATCAACAAATATTTACATCTTTAAAATGTATCCCCTTTTAATAGTGGAATTCAGGAATGCAAAATAATATTTTTTAATCTTAACTAACGTGACTGTTCTCTCACTACTGTGAAATTTACTACACTGATGTCTTCAAATTTAAATGCAACATTTCTTATTATTTACAAGAAAGTTTCACCTGGTTACGTATACGTAGTGATTAAAATAATTTAAAATTATCACTTTTCAATTTCGTAATTAATGCAAAAGTAGAATATGCTTTATTAGGTATAATGTGAGTGACAGTGCAAAATGTCAAATCAAAATACCTGGAGTAACATATTGTTTACTGAATTTTAATAAGAACACTGATCTAATCTAATAGAAACAAATTCCTTAATGCACGTCTGCATGCTCTTTCTTTGAATCCTTCTCAACCTCCAAGCATTTTTTAATATAAAGACATTTAGCAATTTTTTGAATGCATAATCACACAAGTCTTTCGTTTCATTACAACTACGACACTGAATTATGATGAGCTTTTCTCCTTCATGCGTTTTGTTGAACCTGTTTTTTGTTTAGCTAATAGAACATCCTGAACTATTACTTTTAAATCCTATCATAACCCTGAAAAGTACCACTTACAGTGCTGTTTTATGCTTCTTAGTGCCTGGCACTTCTTCCTAGTGCCAGTGGAGCTTCACCAAGCAGTATAGTTTTTAAATAAAAACAGTCATGTTAGAACAGCTTTCAAGTGGAAATCCTAAATGATAGATTGCTACTAGCAGGAAGTCTATGCAGGCATCTTACAAGCTTATATTAATGGCCTCACTCTGAAGTCTTGCATGGTTCTAATTACATGACATATGAATAGGGTGCATATAAGAACTGTAGAACTTTCAATAGAGGAAAATGATTACCAAGATTTAGGAAAATTCTCTAATAAGAATAAAGTACACTATGAAGAAAATCTATCGGAAATAAACTGGTTTCTTTTGGTTCTTCATATTCAAGAATGGTTTCAAGATCCTTTTATAGGGATGAAAAGTGTCGTGCTTTTTGCAGGTTTACAATCTGCTTTGCTTATTGCAGTATATAATGAGTATATAATTTCAAAAAGTGTCTGATATACCCTGCTGTAAGAATGACTACTGTGTATTTTCAATGGAGAGGAGTAGGCTGTCGAAAACTAAAGGAGGCCAAAACCTAGCGTGAGGAACAGGCTCCAAATACCTGCTCAATCCTTGGTACCCTAGACCTGCATATTTTTGTCAAGGGATCACAACATTTTCTTTGCAAACTTCTGAAAGGGTTTCATAGTTGTTAAGATGGATCATTTGGTTTGTTTGTTTGTTTGTTTTTTTTTTTTTTTTTTAAGCAGAAGAAGAAGAAGAAGGAGAAGAAGAAAAATCAATACTGTAATCAATCAGAAAGGCACTGACTGATTCCTCTGGCAGTCCCCTACAGCAGCAGTTGATGAGGTCAGATAAGGACATGACAGACTGTCAGTGCTGGATAAACCATTTCTCCTGGGTGAATTAATACAATATTTGTAGCTGCAAGGAAAGACTGCCATTTCTGAATGGTTCTTGAAGGGGTTGTGAGAAGGGTCAAATAAAAGTTACTTCAATTAGCCCTATAGTTAAATAACAAGTCAGTTTGGTGACCTTAAATCAGTCAAGATGGAAAAAAGCAAAAACAAATAAACAAAAAAATAAAATCTAAGTGTGAAATTCCAGCTTCCCTGAATTTTGTCATGCCCTCTTTTTACTTTAGTAGTCTGGTTTTTAAGTGCAGTGTCTATTTGCTAGCTATGAAATCAATGTGTGGGCTGTGTCAGTCAGTCACATCAGCTGTGGGCTCCTTGTTTTCCCTACAGGCTGTCTATTATGCTGGTTTGTGTAAAGATTATGTATTAAGGAGTCTTTGCTATCTTATGCCTTTGGTAACTTAGATTCTTCCACATTATGATGATAAAAGAACAGAATCATCTCCCCCATGTTGTGAATGAACCTACTTAGAAGTCCCTTTATCTGTCAAACCCTCTCACAGGAAAAAAATTGTGTAAGGTAAAGGCGAGACGGCTTTTATAAAACCCTAGTTAGACTGCTGCAGCCTGCATTCCAGTTGACCTTTATTTTTAACATTTGTGCATGTTTTTAATGTGTGGCAGCAAGTATATTACACAATGGCAAGCCGAACCCCTGGAGACCTGTGTGCTCTGTGGAGCTGAAAGTCTCCTGAAAGCCCAGCTGAGCTGGGCATTAGGAGAGCGGGGTTATCACAGGGCTGTTATCACTCAGATGTGTGGTCACTACTGAGTAGGGCCCACTTGTGAAACCACTGCACTTGTCAGCCTCCTAGGTCACTGGCCTGAGGGGATTAGCTGGTAGGATACGTTTTATCCTCAACTATCTTGCTGGATGAAACAGGACATAGAAGTAGCAGATGACCTCGCTCTAAGAGCAGGTGTTGCTGTCCTGGTTATGTGTAAATGGTGTCTGTAAGCCCTTCTGTGTATTTCTCATTGGTGAGATAAAGACATGTTATGAGGGCTTGGCAGAAGAACACTGAGTTTAGCACTTGGGTTTCTGAGACACCATATTTAAGAACATAAATGAACTGCAGAATTGCTGCCCTGAGGATTTTTTTCCTAAGATAGAAGCTGTGTTAAATACCTACACTATGCTATTAGACTGTCTCACACAAATGTTTGCCCACAAAACACCACCCTGAGATTACTTCAATTTATGCTTAGAAATAAGAATCAAAAAAGAATCAACAAAGAAAATGTGCAAAACTGTAATTTAAAATTGGTGTTCTGCATTTCCTTCTCTCTACATAAAAAAACTTGAGGAAATTAGACCCTTAGGCATCTGTGTCTAGTGATATGAAAACCCTTGTTGGTGCCCAAGGTGGGGATTTCTGTCTTCTGTCAGGGACACCTAGAATGTGGAGGCAAGTCATTAAGCTTCTTTCACAGCTGATTAAATAAACACCTAGAGAGAGTGATCTATCTTCTGCTACAATATCTTATCCTAAATTAAGTCAGATGAATCATTCTCTGGAGGTGACTGTTTCACTGATTTATGAAGTAGATAAGTCCCACTTTTGAATCTATATTTACCTAAAAAAAAAGGTGTTTTGCTTCAAGTAATTGTAGCTAAATATCTGATACCTCCATTATCTGAGCACTCAGGCATCATAGCTATTTTGTACTTGTACGTGTGCCTGTATGTATGTCAGCTTGATCTAGGCAGTTAGGATCCACTTATGAGAATCTAGAAATCAAGGCAAACTGTGCCTAAATCCTCTGCTGCTCCACAAAAGGACCACTGATTGCTAAGAGGGTATGTCTATCTCAATTTCTGTAGAAATTCCTACTCACTTGAGATGCCTTATTTTTAGGCCTATCTGCTCCAAAGCGGGTCATACCTCAGATTTCTCTCTTGAATGCATTTAGACATGGATGAATTGCGAAGATCACTAAGTTTTATATGGGAAGTACACTGAGAATCCAGAGCACGTGAGATCCCATGTCACATCTCATCCTGAAATTATATTTTTTCCTCGCCTGTCACTCAGGTGCAAAAATGTCAGACCTGCAGAGGTCAGTGATATTCAGAATGATATCTCTTTTTTTATTAGGAGCTGAAGTAAAATACTGCTCCAAAGATCCTGCACAGCATTTGGTGGTTAAAATTCTGGATTAAGTATAGGGAGGAAATGCACCCTTCTTTGTCAGCTAAAATGGGAAGTAGTTTCCAGTACGTGACAGATTACATGAGCTGATCTAAGTAGTCCAGCAATGAGAAAGTGCTTGTTACAATAAGGGAATCTGATTATAAATCAGGAGAGTGTTTTCTGCTTGTCCCTCTTGGTACCATAATTTTGCTGCTGTCAGCCTTTTCTTCAAGAACTGAGCTCTGAGCTGCCCTAGAGAAAAGGGTTATGCCAATACTAATGAGAAGGGTAGGAATGTTTGGGACTAACTGGGGAATAATTCCTTTTTGTTTTGTTAGCTTGTGAAATAATGGCAATAAAGATAATGCTAATGAGGTACAAATCTTCCAAGCATTAGTCCTATTTGACCTTGGCTAATGAAGAGCAGACAAATCCTCTTGAATACTGGGATATGGAGATTGCTGTGAGATAATGACCAACCCAGCTGGGTAGCTTGTGTGGTCACACGCTGGGATGCAAATAAAATGTGTGAGACAAGACTGGGTATGAAATCTAAACGTATTTTTTTAAGGTTAGGTATTTCTCATGCAATATCAGAGACAGAAGACAAAAAGCACTCAGACCAACCTGGCGGCATGTCACTATAAAGCTCGAAATCCTACTGTTAAGGTGTGTACAAGGCCTTCAGTGTGGCTTTCAGCCAGTTCCCCACCCACCACTGAGCCCTCTTTTCCAGACAGTAACACATCAGTTTCTCCAGGAGGAGGCTGTGGGAAAGCATATTGAAAGCCTTGCAGAAACCCAGGTCGATGAAAAGCAACACTTGTCCCACATCAGCTGAGCGGGTTACTTCGTGGTAGAAGACGATCAGGTTTTTCAAGCATGATTTGTCCTTGATGAATCTCCACTGGCTTTTCCCAATCATATGCTTCATGTGACTTGCAATATTCCCCAGGAGGATATTCATTCCATGACTTTCCCAGGGACAGGATTAAAACTGATGGGCATATATGTCCTTGATCCTCCTTTGAACCCTTCTTGTAGACTGGGGTGGCATTAGCCTTCTTCCAGTCTTCCAGTGTATCCCCTGAGCTCCAAAACTTCTAAAATATTATGAAAAGCCCTTGCAATGACATCAGCCAGCTCTCTCAAAACCCTTGGGTGGATCATGTCTGTTCCCATCGGTTTGTAGAGGCTGAGTTCCTGCAATAGCTCACACACCAACTCTTCTATCACGGACAGTGGATCTGTTTTTACAAAGATGTAAGACTGCATTTTTTAACACTGGGGGAAGACTGACACTGCCAGCAGAGGCATCGTTTTCTTTTGTAAGAATATCGCAGTGATAGCACTTACACTTGTGCATACCTTTTTTTTCTGCCCCTAGTCTATGTTTTCATGATTCCAGTCAGTCTTACAATGATGGATGTCTGAGCAAGGTTTGCTGTGGTTCAAGGGAGTGTGGAGAAAATAGGAAGATCAGTACAAAATTTAAATTATTACACCTTGGTCTTTGGCATAAAGTGGCAGAACTGTGTCCTGCTAAAACTATGTCAGTATTTTGATACCTTGGGTATGCTCGCTTTTTTCTCTTTATTATATCTGTCTTAACAGCAAGGTAGAGAAGTGATGTTGGAGTGGTGCCAGTGATGTTACATATTCCAGAGATTCCTTCAATCAGATAACGCTCTTCTGATCAGATATGCTGGCTTCACGATTGCTTTTTTGTTGCAGTCACAAAGAGCCATCAGAAGCATATAGAAATGAGTTTTTCTGTCTTGTGATTTTTGGACTATCTTACTTTTAACATTTCGGTTAGGGATGTAAGGTTGGGTTGAAGGGGACATCGGTCAACTTTGCCTATGCTCCAGGATGCTTATCCAGGATGCAGAAACCATATAATATTAGTGATGTATATAATCCTGTGTTCCTAAGGTGTCTTGGAGGTTGCTCTTGATTGTTTTAGTTTAGCTACTCACCCATGAGTGAACATTTTTGGATCCTCGATGACTGAGACTGGCTATTTATAAAGACAGGCCAAAAAGTTCATTTTTAGACATGTTTTTGTTTGTTTTCTGTGCAGAAATCCTTTACAGTATTTGAAAAAATAAAGAGGCCAGATAACCCCTTGCCATGTGTCCAAAATCTGGAGTTCCTGATTAAATCTGACACTAATGATTGTCACTGAAGTGAGAGATGGGAGCATTAGCGTGGATTAATCAAATTTCCTTAAACTTTGTGGATTTTACTCTGAACACAGGTAGTTTTAGTGTATATGGCTAGGATTTTCTCCAGCAGTTGTTGAAAGAAAACATCTTTATACTGAAGAGCTGCGTATTAGACCCCTGGGGGAAACCATATCCGCTGAAAATTTAAATAAGTTTTGTTCCACTTTTTTCCATTAACATGCTTACTATGGCTACTATTCTGTTACTGTGAGGACTTGCTATATCACCATTTAATAACGTATTTTTACAATAAGTAAGACAGAAATGCCAATTGACTTACAATTGTATATCAAGGGTAGAGTTTTCAAGATGCCCTTCTATCCTACTTTTCCCTTAGTAAGTTTAGCCTCTGCTAAATCAGAAATTTCATTATGCATACTTGTTATCAGTGATTAATTTCACAAAAGCATGTCCTACAAAACAATTTTAATCTTTTGCATATGGATCATCATATATCTCAGTGTTAAAAGGCAGAATTAGAGAAGTTAAGAGAATCTTCCAATTATTGCTTAATCATGACAATTCAAAGAACTGAATCTTTTAAGAGGAAATATTTTAAATCAATGTGACACTTGAAAATTGCTTTAAATTGTTTCATGCATTTTGATCTGTGAAATTCTTCTTGAGGCACAACAGATGAAAAGAAATATTACGATAAAAAATTCAAGGAGCTTATTTTTTCATTAAATATTTACCAGCTATTCAAACTTTAGTGGATTTACTCTGCAACTGAACAAGAGACCTCAGGGTTTGCATCTGTAAGTCTTACAGTAAGTGCCTACCAAAAGTGATTAAACCCAAGGCAAGCCTCTGTCATAGTTGTAAGTTATTTAATAGACAAATTTAGAGTGCAAATGTTCTCCTGTAAGTTTTAATGGTTGAAATAATAAAACTAGACACATTAGATAAAAATGAATAACCAATGCTTGAGTGCAACAGAAATTATGCATGCACTGTATTTGCATAATAAAAGAAAAATGATAAGCACATGTGTGCAATCTGTCACTGGCTCTTCAGGGTCACTCACTCCTCCTTGGAAAAGAAGAAGACAGAACACGGGAAAGGAGAGAACTGTTTTTCCCAAAGCACAACTTTTCAGATGGGGCTATGCTGAACTAGTCAAACATCTTACATTTTTGGTTCAGAATATACTTTTCAATTGCAGTGAAAGATACTACATTTACTTACTTTAAAAGATCCTTTCATCTTTTTCTTTGTTTTTTTACCTAGAGGCTTCGCCTTCCAGATCAACAGCAACTGGCATTTGGGCTGAAAATACTTTTCACATATCTTACTAGTCATACTATGCGCATAATATTAAATACATGATAAATGTACACAGAAACACACTTATGTCATCATGGGACAGCTTCTGTACTGTTGGGTGCAATGTAATTTGATTAACTGAACAAAATCAACTGGGCCATATTAGAAACTAACTCAGGATTTTTCCATATGTGTGTCAGTTGCAGGAATGTTGCTTTTATCTTAGCAAATGTGATTTTATATATGTTATTTTCCTGATCTTCATTGTTTTGTGTCAATCTCCAGAAGTCAGATACCGTGGAAAAGTCCCACTGTTTTACTCACAAACCATAATAAAAGTCCCATAGTAGGCTATAACATATCCTATTCTGTCAGTTCTCTGTCTCCCATCACTTCTGCTTTTTCCCTTTATTGCTGGACACATTAATATAAAACATTTTAATGTGGGATACTATAAAAATATTTAAGATGGTTTCCAGTTATATAAATATTTCTTGTTTCTATTGTTGGTGAACTGTTTGATATTGATTTGAGGTAAGTGTTTTTTATTGAAAAATAACTTTATTTTTCATGAAAGCTGGCATGATGAGGAAGGAACAGAGTCGACCAGAAAGTAGCTTTTTTCTTTGCAAAAAGTTGAGAGCTTTATGAATTCCTTAGATACTTTTCTTTGGTCTTTTCTAGAGATTTGAAATTTCTGCCAAAGGAATTTTGTAGGTGAAATAATCTGTTTTTCTGGAAAAGCTGAATTGGAAACTTTTAGGACAGCTTTAGAAAAAATCAAATTTAAAAATAAGTGGTCAGTTTGTTCTGCTTTTGGAGAAATACAATGCTGAGATAATGCGAGAGTACTCAATTCTGCCAAAGGGAAAAAGTGTAGCCATTACACCAGCACTACTAGCCTTGTGGTGCTGGGGAAACACTTTCCTGGAAGTGCCCTGTGCAGATGCAGATGTGTGCAGCACCTTCATCAGCCATGCAAAAAAGTCAGATTAAATTTGATGATAAATGGGAGGGAAAGCAGGAGTGCCTAGCACGTCAGCAAATAAGTTTTGGGGAAAAAAATGCATGGCAAGTATTAAAGTCCCTCCCTAATCTGTCTACCTCCTTTTGAACGTGAGAAAGACAAGGGTCTGCTGCATGTCCTCATATTATAATGAAAAATAGGTCGCTTTTGATTGCCTTGTCTAAAAGCTGCTTGTCTTCAATATCATCACATCCAGACATAGAAAAGCTCTTGGTCTGGATCTGATTCTTTATGTACTCCATAAAGCAGTGTCACCTTTCTTGAGGACACATAGGGAATGGGTGTTCACTCTTCTGGAGTCTGCTCTTAAACATCCACAAGACTTCCAGCTCATCAGATAAAGCTGAAGGATCAGAGGCACTGAGTGCAGTCTGTATGTCCAGGTGGTTTGTCCAGTAGGGGTGCTGCTCTGCTTACCTCTGCTCATCTTGTGGTTGGAATTCCTCTGTCCTTATCTTGTCTTCCAAAAATTCAACATGCTCTCACCAGCTGATCTTTATAGTTAGAACAACTTACCCAGTTTTCACATGGGGTGAAAATGCACTAAGGCACAAGGTGTGGTTCTTGGGACAGTCTTGTGCAGGGCCAGGAGTTGGATTTTGATGATCATTGTGGGTCCCTTCCAACTCAGGATATTCTATGATTCTAGGATTCATCTCAGCTTAAGTAATGTGTCTAAAATAAATGAAGAGAGTCACCATTTGAAGACAACTTGTTTAGTAATGAGAGCCTGGAGAAGCAAACTAACTCTAAAAATCCTGCTTTTTTGTCATCTAAGTTGTCTAAAAGTGATTTTCATCCTTCAGCTGGAACAGCTGGCATGTCTGTGGCTTTTGTCCACAGAGTGCACTCTGACTTTTGTCAGTGGTAAGCAGGAACAACAGTGGACTCAACCAGTTAACAGAGGAGCTTCCCAAGCTGTCCATCTTCATGACAAGGGCTGACACAGTTTGCACATTCTGAGCTTTTGCCCTCTTTAGTCTTGTTCTGCCTTCAGTCAGAAGTGATTATCACTGAAATCCTATTGAGGTTCAGAGGTCCAGCACTACAGAGGCAGAGCAGTACTTGAGTGTGATGCCTTCCAGCAAAGCTTCATGCTGCAGGAAATATTTCCACATTACTGTGAGGTTCTCTTTTTTCTTAATAAAGAGTGGTAAGGATGGCAGAATGCTGTGGGCTGCAGCAGTGCCCATGATACTTCTCCTGTTAACAACAGCATCCAGCCAGTTCCCCTCAGCTGACGCCTCTGTGCAGCACGGGGAGCTGGCTGCAGCTCTGGGGTTGTCTGGTCTCCAACAGTGGGGCAGGCAACAATCTCTAGTAAGCTGACAGTGCTAAGGAGAAGTACACTTATCATAACTGTATTTCTAAATTTTTTTTCCCCAGCTGCTCTAGAAAGCAGTCTATGGAAATGCAAATGTTGTGATAACAGTTCCGTGCAAGTTGATGAAAATATTTGATAAATTAGGTGAATTGCTGGCTAGTTTTTTTCAGCTTACAGAATAAGATACAGGATTTTTTACTCTTCTCTCTCATTTTGCCTCATTTTTTGGCACATACCCTGTACTTTTATTTCAGTAGTCTGCTTAAAATTTCTGGTTGACTTTTTGCTCTTGATTTGTATTAGTCTTCTGAATTGTGGTGTGTAAGCTGTGGTGACAGGGACTTGCTTTTGGGGGCGGTTTGGAACTGTAATCACATTTTCACCTAATCATGTCTTCATATTCTCACTTTTTCAGTGTGCTGGCCCCTAGCAGTTGATTCATCACATGTCCCTAAGCACAAACATGGACTGGGACATAGAAAGCAATAATAGAGTAGAATAAATCATATTACAGCCTCATGTCTGGGGGAAAAAGATCAGAGAAGTCATGCTAGCTGTGAATGTAAATGTATTGTATGGCTTCTGGTTTGTCAGCTCAATTGGTGTGGTTGTGAATTTATTGAGTCTAGGTTTTGAAAAATGCAATGCTGTCTGCTTTGGTCAGAATCAATACCAGTCAACAGAATGAACCAGACTTGACTGGTCAAATACCCTGGCAAATTATTTCATGTGTGAGTTCAGAGAAATATTGTATATGTTGCTCACTCTGAAGTAATAATTGTCCATATAAACTGAAGTATTAAGTGTGTGCCCATTGCGCTGGCACATGCTTAATATTTTTATAGCTAGTACGGGCAAGAATATGCTATTAAAAGTTGAATGAGGACAAGAAATGCATGAGCAATTCTATCACAGATATTTATTTAGGCATTCGTTTGTTGTTTTTTTTTGTTTGGTTTTCCCCCCCCACACAATTAGGTGCCTAATTGTGTGAGGAGACCTACTGGATTTCCATGTGTGAATAGCAGTGATTTATTGAAGAACACACTGTCTCTAAGCACTTGTGACACATTTTCTGGAAACCTGATGTGAAAAATTACATTTGCAGGTTGTCTTTAAATAGTTCATGATTTAAAAAAAAAGTTCCTTCCTTTGAAAATTCCCACTGCTCAACTTAAAAATGTCACAGATGGTATTTGTTACGAGACATAAAATTGTAGATGGTGGGGTTTATAAACTATTAGTTTCTTATCTATATATCTAAAGCTACATCTGTGTGTTATGGTACAAATAAATTCAGTGCAGCGTTTACCTGTAATTTTTTTCTTATCCAAAAAATCTCCACACTATATTTCACTACCAAAATATGCACAAAAAGAGGGAAGTTTTTTTTTTCATCTGTACTCTTATATCATAGATACACATTTGCTTTGCTTTGGAAAAATAAAAGGCACAGGTCTGTCTCTCATCTCTCCAGACAAACATGTATTTCATGAAAGTTTGACAGCATACTGTAATACCTAAATTGTAATGAATGCAGGCTGCACAAAAATGAAATGTTAGTAGAGTTTGTTGAGAAGACAATGTTTTCTGTTCAAGTAAGTAAACATAACTAAAGGCTGGAATTATGCAGGACTGTGAGTAGCCCTGTCAGGAATATTTAACACTTTTTTTTTAACTGTAGGTTTGCTGTTTATTCTTTTTTTTTGTTAGTTATCTCTTCACTAATTTTCGTGTCCAAAAGTCCTTGCATACCAAATGGATAACAAAGCTGGGAACATGATATGCTAACAAGGCATACAATGAAGACATGGACATATTGGAGAGTCCATTGAAGGGCCACAAAGTTGATTGAGTTGGAGCCTTTGGCACAGGAGGATGGGCTGAGAGAGCTGGGCTTGTTCAGCCTGGAGAAAACAAGGCTTATCAATGTGTACCTGATGATCGGTAGTGAAGACAAATTCTTTTTGGGGGTATCTGGTGACAGGACCAGAGAGGTCATGGACTGTCTGTCCTTGGAGATGGATCGTCTGGACATGGTCCTGGGCAAACAGCTGTGGCTGATTCTGCTGCGAGCAGGAGACTGGCCTTGACAAACTATAGAGGTCTTTGCCAACTTCAGCCTTGCTCTGATCCTGTGATCTGTCCAGCCTTTCCACTTTCCATTTTCTCCCAAGTGTCATTACATAACAATCTTGATTTTTCTATATTTTCTTTATTTTCTATCCTATTCTTTACATAATTATGTGCAGTATATAGATTAATTTAAATTTTTCTGGGGGATTGTAAGTAGATCTGGGGTCTTCTGATGCCTGTCATTCTGTGCAACATAACAAAAAATGATGCTTTTTAAAATTTGTTCATTTCTGTCATTTTTGCACTTAAAAATGGATTTTGTTATGTTTTTTCCAAACAAAGGTTGGTGTCTTCTCCCAGGTAACGAGCAACAGGACAAGAGGAAAGGACCTCAAGTTGCTGCAGGGGAGATTTACGTTGGATATTTTGAAGAATTTCTTCACTGAAAGTATGGTCAGGCTTTGGATCAGGATGCCCAGGGAAGGGGTGGAATCACCCTTCCTGGAAGTTTTCAAAACACCTATGGATGTGGCCCTGAGGGACATGGTTTAGTGGTGAACAGGGCAGTTCACCACTAAACGGTGAATGGTTGGACTTGATGATCTTAGAGGTCTTTTTCAGACAGTTCTATGATTCTAAGACAGGCAAAATCTTACAAAAAAGAAGAAGAATCAATGGGTACAAGCTTTCCTGTGATTCTCCATAATACTCCTAGCCATGGTCCATGTTATGTCCATAACTCCAAGTTATGTCCACATGGCTGTGGACATAACTTTTCTAGATTAGACAAAGTATTCTTTTGTATAAGTTATTTGTTTCCTCAAAAAACCCCCTTACAATGTACCCAAACCCATGGTTTATTTTACAATCCTTTGTGATCCTAGCTAGGTTCAGAACTACTTGAAACCTCTGGGATTGGAAATGAGGGAAACAAAGACTCTAAAGTGCTGACAAAATCTTTTATTCAGAAAATTATAATTTAGTGGAGTTAAGTTGTACTTGAAAATGGCCCATAAGTAGGTACAAGAATACTCACTGTTAATAAACAGGGGCTGGAAATATGTGTATTTGCATCATGTCCCTTAAAATCCACCAGGTGGGGAGTATAATCAGTTTAATCTTTTCTCTTGTTAGTCCCCCTCTCAGAGTGAATCGTGTGCTGCTTTTCACAGGGTCAGAGATCTGGGGAGCCGGGACAGCTCTAGGAGGTCCAGGAGTTGAAGCAAAATGTTCTTTAAAGCAGGTGTGTTTCAAGTTTCAGAATGGAACTTGTGTAATGTTTATATTAAAATATACAATATCTTACTGGGAGATTTAGTGTTAGAATTTGCAACATTTATTTAAATTTTGCAATAAGCTTCTTTTCCAAAATTGACTGATCCCTCTATTTGAAGACATTAGCTCAGAAACCAAAATGCCGCCTCTATGATTTCACAATCTGTGTGCAAAAAGAGCACGAATGGAAGTTATAAATACCCATTTGGTTTCCTGGATGGTGAAATGTTCCTTTAGGCTCTGCTGGTTTAATCAATGGATGAAATAGATTACATTTGTTTATGGTGGTGATAGCCTGACTAATACATTGACTTCAGCTGGAAAAAGAAATAGCCAGCAATATTTAGAGGCAGAACAATTAATCCACCCACATTAAAAATGTAGTAATGGGATTTTGAAAGAGTGTGCCTTGAAATTGCTATGCAAATTTTGTACGTTACTTAATGTGAAACAAAAAAATAACTTAGTCATGTTTTAAGTAGTAATAAATAAAACATTATCATAGTAATGACTTGCTCAAGTATTGAAAGTATTGTTTTAAAAGGTTTGCTCTCCATTCCCAAATTCCTTACAAATGTCTAGATAAAGAAACTTGTATTCTTATATTATTTATCATCCGCTGAGGAAGCATGATGGGGCTTTCTGATTTAATTGTCAAGTGATTAGCAAAAAAACCTGGATTATTTGTGATTGCTCCAGCTAGGGAGATTAATTAATTATTGAGCTATTTCTGTTTCAGGAAATAGAGGCCAAAGTTTTTTTTTCTGTCTGATTCAAGTGCCTTTGATGCTATTTTTTTTAGAATTCAAGCCAATAAGGTTACTTTTTCAACCAGCTCATGAGTCCAGAACTGTTTTCATAATGGAAATTACAGTATTTTGGTTTCAAAAGTGCCATGTGTTACAGTCAGGCATGCTGCTCAGGCTTCAGCTGAGGAAGGTTTCTTCATCTCTGCTGGGAAATGGGAAGTGTTACAAATGGAGAAGCACAGCCTCTTTGAAGTGCCCTAAGGGTGGCATACAGTCTTGTATAACTGAAGAAAGGTGTAGTATAATGTTGCATTTGGAATAAGAATAGCTCCACAGCTCTGGGAAACAGGATTCAAAACTTCTTAGACCATTCTGCCTGTTCCCTCCACTGGATTCCCCCCTGAACACACACACCCAGGGATGTATGAATAGGTGTATACAGTCATGCTCAGGCAGTGAGATCGCAGGAGGCTACTGAGTCAGGAGAGGACTTGGCTTTGTGTTACCAGCTCAACACACTGTCCACTGTAGGAGACTGGGAAACAAAGATCCTTCTTGTTAGAAGCAGGAAATACTCAACTTGAAATACAAACAAATAACTCTGACCTCTTTGCTAGTGTTTGCAGAACTGTAGAGAACAGTAAAGACAGTGAAAAGGTGCTGGTTTTTGTTGAAGGTTTTGTCCATGTATGTGGTGATACATAGGAATTAGGGCAAGGACATGCCAAGCAACGCAAACAAACTCTGAGCTGGAGATCCCTCTGCAAAGATGTCAGCACCTGGTCAACCCATTCCTCTGAACTGCAAGCCTCTGAGACGATGGCAGAGTTCAATAAAGTCTTCAAAGTAATGCTTGGAACTTGGTTCAGTTCCAGTTTGAGCTAAAATATGTTTTTGAATGATATGATAAGCCGGAGTCTACTTCATAGCCTTATTTTGTTTTTCCAGAAATTTCATGTAAATTTCAATTTTAATGAAAATGGGAAAAATAAGAGCCTGTGCCTCTGCTCACAGTTTCAAGTCACATTTGTTATAATACTATAACAGCATGTATTTCTCTATAAGCTTTTTCCTTAGGGGTCCAGGTTATTAACTTATGCCTGGTGCTTCTTTTCCTATAATTATTTATTTTTCAAGTAAAATTATTCCAAAGCCACCAGCACATTCCAAAACCAAAAGCCAGTGGAAAACCTTCTTTCATCATGGTTCTTTTTTTTCTGAGAAAAAAACCCCGTCTCACTCAAAAACTTTTGTGTTCTTGTAACCCAACCTTTTATTTACAGACATGAGAAAGTTAGCTTAGCATATTACATACGTAATCCTCAGGTATTTGAACGCCTTTAAATTTGTCACATAATATATGTAGACAGATTTGTACGCTCTAAAGAGGTATCATGGGTGCCCATGTATTAGACGTTGTGTATGAGACTCATGGGATATGTGACGACTGAAATCCGAGGTATCTGATCTTTGACAAAGTGAAAAATTCTACCTCCGCCACTCACTCCCACCCCTGTCATGTGGAAATATTTATACTTTTTTGATGTAATCATTCTGTTTGACATTAAACTGTGGTGCTGTGGGAATAGTTCTGGCCTCCTGTGAGTTGGATCTACACTCTCCGTCCCCTGTGGTGCTTCCATGAAACACAACACAGCGTGTGCAGGGAGAATACAGCATAACACTGCATGATGTGTATTTCCATTAGGCTCACTGAGAGGGGAAATGGGACCTGATGTGTGTGAATACTGAAACATGTCATGGCACCATAGCCAGTTTGCATTGAAGTGACATGGTTCAGTTCAATTAAAATCATGAACATATTTTTAAACATGTTCCAATAGAATATTATAATAACACAATTTTTCTTAAAAACTTTGCAAAGTCATTTTTATTCTTTTTGTCAAAAGAGTAATTACCCTGAAAAAGGTAATATTCTTATGTCTGATTTAAAAGACAAATTCTGAAGGAAAGTCACAGCAGAATTTATAGCCAGCAAGGTGTAGAAAACCAGTTTTCTTGCTTTTTGGGGAGTTCTAAGCATACCAGCATGGCAGATTAGATCTGATGAGTTGATTGAAGGTCAGATTAAGCCATTAGGGTAGCTACAAAATTTAAGAGGACATATGGGTAAACTGAGAAAAAAGTATAGAAATGGGTAGAAAAAAGATCAGAGAACTATGCTGGAGAACTAAAATATTTAATTTGTTGACGGGGATCTTAGGCAATTTATGAAATCTAATGTTATTGAGGATGCTTTCTGAGCTTTTGTTTGAGATAGCTAGCTCCACCTAGGTATTTGTTCGGTTGCTGTGCCTTTATACTGAGGTAGAATATAAAAGAAGTAAAGGAAGATATTTCTGCTTCTTGCACACTGATAGCAAGAAAAGATGATTATACTTTGGTAATTATTCATTGAAATGGGATAATGAAATATGGCTATAACCAAATAGCTTATGAAAAGGGAGAATACTATTTTTTTCCTTCTAAACTCTGCAATTTGGGGAATTTTCTCTGATATAAAAATCTTCTTAATTCCTGCACTATGAAAATTTCCCCTTCTGTTCTCCATGTGAAACACAGTTCCTTCTCAGAGCATTTTTATTACTTTGATTCTCTCGCTGATGGTACACATTCCCATCCAGAATTGCTCCGGTACTATACTTTCCTGATTAAATTACAAACTCATTAGGATTGGCAGGTTATTTGGTTATGTGTTATATAAAATACCACATGTATCTAATATTTGATTTGTATTTCACCCTCATTTTCTCATCACAAAAAGGCTAGCTGTACCTGTTCTATCTGATTTACTAATAGCTGTTATTGTCACAATAAAGAGATGCAGAACAAAAGCACCTTTTAGTAAAGACAGATGTGATGTTTTGAAGGAATTATCATCTATCTGCAAGACCTCAGATGAACTTTCTCTTTGCACAGGGGGAAACCTGAACTGTTCTAATCCTTACAAGTCAATTATCATCTAAACTGCTCATTTCCTGCTGCAATTCAAGATTCATAAAATCTGAACGGGATATGCATTTTTAATGTTATGGCAGGAACCATAAATATTGTTGGCCTTGTTTGCCAGAATCTTAATACAATAATGACTATAAAGCTGCAGGAAGGAAAAATATCTAAGATGCATTGATTCACTTTCATAACCCAATAATTCTGACAACCTTTTCAAATGATTAAATAGGCCTGGAGAAACCCAGGCCCTGAAGTATTATCTCCATTTGTGAAACCCTAAATGTTTTTCTGTTGATTCTTTTCCCCCGTTTCTTCTTTTAAATAATAGCAGGAGCAGGTGCTGGCATTTCAATTCAACTAATTAGTTTCTAATTTACTGTAAACATCTTAGAATTCCACAAACATGTCTCAGCGGTATCTGAGAGGAAACAATCTACTGGTTCGATAAATCTCTCCTGAAATACCACTGAGAATTGACTGCATGAAGTGTATGGCCTTAATATAGCTGATTTTTTTTAGAATACACTGAAAAGCAAGATAACAGTTCCAGGCTTTCCCTGATATTATCATTATCTCTGTAAAGACAATCTGAAGGAACCCTGTGTTAATGACCCATTGTTTTAATTTTAAAAGCTATGAAATATTTCTGTATATTTCAATACACTATTGGAATTGGTCCAGACATTAAAATGTGTTTGTAGTGATATTGCCACAGGAATCTTCAACAATACTTTGCAGTATTTTTACATTCATATGATTTGTGTATCTAATTTGGAGATCAAAATATAGAACTAAGTATTAAAATATTTCTCTTGTTTCTGGGTTATTGCCCTCATAAAGTGGTTGCATTTACAATGAGAAAATTTGGTTGTAACCATCCATTAAAATAAACCAGGAACTTTATCCAAATAGGTTCGTTTTTAAAATGCTTATGAACATATTATATATATATATATACACGTCAAAATTCAATTTTTTTTCCCCCAAGATAACTAGAATTGGAAAAAATACTTGAGTTTCTGTATTAGTAATTTTTACTCATATGCTCATTATAGTAAAACATTTTAAAACAATCTCGTCTCCTTCTGATTTTTCTTCATTAATTATTAATTATCTTTAAATTAAGATAAATGACACTTTAAAGATGCAGAAGGGTACTAAGTTATACATGCTTATTTTCCCTGAATTTATCTTTAAACACCAAAGACAGTTGTCTTAGTACAGATGGTAGGATTTACATTTCACTGTTTGGCTGGAGCCCTAACTTACCTCCCAGTGTGTTAGCAAATCTCCTAGGAATGCTCTGGAGCTGAACCAGAATTGGTGACACTGAAATCCCACTCTCAGTATTGCTACACTTACCAACTTCTTGGCAACACGTGCGCCTTTCCTTTCTTGGATGTTCATCAGCATCCTTTGCTCTGGTAGAACTATTCTGGCAATTTGCAATGAACTGAACAAAGAACTGGCTGATGCTAAAACTATTTTTGTCCATAGATTCACTTATATTTTTGTATGTTCTAGAACTAGAAACAATTTTTCCAGGACATTTGAGTGGGTGACAAGGCAGGACTGAGTTGCTTAAAACTTCAGTGTCACCAGAAGAAATATATTTATAAATGTACTTTCAGAGACAAAAAAACTAGATATGTGGAGTCCTGCTGAAAATGTGTCAGCACCTATTAATACAGGAGTATACCAGGATTTTGGTGTAGCTATTGTTTCTTGAACCTCAAAGATACTAATTTTTCATCATAGTTGAAAAATTCACTCTTGCAAGAATGTTTTTCTGATATGCAATTTCCTCAACATTTCATTCGGTATTATGTAGGAAAAAGTGAATGCTGATATAAATGTTTAGTGCCTGTTTATTTACACACAAATGTTTGATATTTTGGATTCTTAATTAGTAAAGGAAATCTTAAAAGTACTTACAATAGATTGTGTGAACAGCTAAAAAGTTGATACCTGGAAAGAATGAATGTGTAGACAACTCTGATGCATATAGTGCTAATTCCTATGTTTTTATGCAGGTTTTTTCATCTCTGCTTTCATTTGATATCTAATTTCTTTAAATAAATTATATCTTGCTCAGTAGGAGAAAATTAACATTGTCATTAAAGTAATGTGTGATGTGAAAAAATAAACCAACTGAGGGTTTAGGATCTGTTTGGAAGAGAGCTGAAAAAAATTAAAATACATATAAGTTTATGTGCAGGGAAAAAAGCGTTAACTGAAAATTACATTGATATACATAGGAGAAAACCAAATTGATCTGGAGTGGAAAATTACATAATTGCTACCCTTATGTGGCAAGCCTTGACACATAAACTGATAGAATCCTCAAGCTCTTTCAGATGGGTTTTCAGTTACTCTGGAACCAGAACTGCTATGCACTGCACTGTCTTTTTGCCAGCAAATGAAGTTTCAGCCCTCTGGCTGGAAACATTTTTCTCATGGGATCACTTGTATCCTTGTTTCAAGGTTTTCTCGGCAGATAACCCCCTATCCTATACCCTAATATAAATTAGTTTAACTCTATTTAACTATGTTAATTGATTAAACTGAGAGTGATGTCTGTTCTCAGTGCATATTCCATGGTAAAGGAGGAGCCTCTGTCCTACTTCCCAAGTTTTAAACTTCCTCTCACTGCTGATAACTCTGTTAAAAGAACCAGAAAACATCCCCACTAAGCTTAATTACACAGACGTAACTGTTTATGAGAGAAGCATTTTCCCCCCTAGAGTTATGATATTTAGAAATTTTCTTTTTAATATCCTGCCAAATTCCCTGAACTGTTTCCAAACTGAGCTGGACTGTCATCCAAATAGCCTCAGGAAATTTATGGCTACATATCTTTATCCTGAAAAATGCAAGCCTTTAGTTTTCATGAGGAAGCATTGGATTTTGTTTCCATACATAAAGGGCCAGACCAAGTTGTCAGAAGTTTCTGTCCTTCTTCCTATCATCACTATAGATGCTGGGAATTAATGATGCTTTTTGTAGAAAACTGTCAGAGTGGGTGCTACAATTAGACTGTAATGTTGAACAAGTAAATGAACAACCTCTGCCTCTGTGAAACTGGGACAAGTAAGGTCCATTTAAAGGCTAATAGCAAGCTATTAATTAGTGTTTCTAGAGCTACTTTGAGTTCTCATAAGGAAGATTTTATTGATATGAAATGATCAACTGAGATTCTCTTAGCGACCCTTTTTGTTTCTCATACCCAATTTTCTTCTTTTTATAGCTAGGAAAGGGAGGATTCTGGAGTGTGATAGATGAATTATATCTTTGTGGAGAAAATAGGAGGGTCTGAGATTAGGTAAATCAATCCTTATAAGCATCTCAGTAAAGCAGCACTGCAGTAAGAGGCTACCTGGACCTTTGCAGAACAGAGATCTAAGAGTCATTTAGCAGAAGGCTGGTGGATTGCTTTGGTGCATGAGATTTAATTTTTGCATCTGACTGCAGTGTTTTTTGTGTGGTAGTAGTTGTCATTCTTTCCACACGACTAGCTTTTGGCTACACATACCTCTGTTATTAAGTCCTCAAGTTATAGCTTGATGGCAGTGGACAGAACAATTTCTTAGCAGAAAATTCTTAGCAAGTGCACAAGTGACTGCCCAGCGAAGCATTGTAATTAAACTAGTGATGGTATGCAATCTACTACAGATTGTCAAAGTGATAGAGCAAATGCCAGTGCAGAGCAATAAACTGAGCAGTAAACTCATAAAATACTCATTCTTTGTTCTGGTACGGATCATTTAAATCTCTTTTTCCCCTAATTCAGTACCTGGAAAAATCCCACAAATAGTTCGGGTAAACATAAAAATGTTTCTTTAATATAAAACTATTGGAGCCTTTTACGGATGGCAGCAACTGATAGTTGTTCATAAAGTACTCAGTACTGCATTCCTACTGATGATGATTACTAGCAGTGGGATAGTGTTAAGCCTAACACGTTTTTTGCCATGTGAATGTGGGAGATATGTGTGTTCAACTATTACAAATTTCTCTTACACTGGGGTCTGTGTTTTTTCTTGGCTGTGTTTTGTCTTTTTCTTACTTTCAAACATATTATCCTAAAAGTATCTGTATATATACACTATAAAGTCATTCATCTTTTACAGGGCTATAACTTTATTAATTTCTTTTATATAGAATGAGTTGGCTTTGTGGTTTGGTTTTTTTTGTCTTTGTTATTTTTTAAATCAGGGCACATTGTAGGAATATAACAAATCTTGTAGGCTTCATTTTCATGCCAGTGTATTTAATCACTATCCATACTCCTTTTTGATATATTCAATAGAGAGGTAGGTAATGAGCACAGAGTGGCTGAAGTGACTGGATCACAATACCTGCCATTCATAAGTATGAACATGTGCTGAAGATTTTTAATTTGTTTTAAAGTGATGGTGAGTGTGGAGGAGAAAAGATGAAAGGGTACTTCTCTCTCAGGATGTCCATTTGGTGTCCCATATATTTTTGTACATTTGAACTTCTGGCCATTGCACTTTTGCCTTTTAATACTATGTAAAGGTCATGTTTTTAGCACTTTTTCCACATAATTGAGGACTCTGCTATCCTCTTGAGTGACCTGTATGTTTGAAAGAAGAAGCAATTATTTAACGAATTGATGGGCTCTTGGCTTCTCTTGATTTTTTGAAAGCTCCTGGAATTGTGGCAAGAGTTCTTCTGTCCCAAATTTAAGTGTCTAAAAATTATTAATCTGATTCATATCCTAGGACATTCTCACAGTAAAAGCTACAAACACATCCAAAAGGTGAGTCACCTTATTTTAAGACTAGATGTGGAATTAATCTGTTCAGATGACTATAAAACTCCACAGAGACAGGCAGTTTTAGAGTAAGATTCATATCTCTTAAAGTAGGCATCTGAAACAGATCAGATGAATCCACACTAGGAGAAAAGAAATATGCCCTAGTGCAAGAAAAAAAAAAGTGTTTCTTGGCATTCACTATCCAGGGGCTTAGATGATTAGCTTAGACTGGAAATCTAGCTTGGAAATGCATTAAGTTGATTGATACTTGCAACACAGACTGATTGTAAACAACCAGCTCTGCATAATGTGTTAACTGGTTTGCATAAAGAATGTAAGTCCATGGAATTCGAAAGAACTCTGGATTTACAACAGTGCCTACTCTTTCATTGGCATAAATCAGTGCAGGTTCATTGGACTGAAAACAGCCGTGCTGCTTTCTAAGTGCTGAGAGGTTGGTGTAGTTTAACCAAAATTTTCGATATACTTACTATTTCAGAAAAGCTTAGAATAAGCTTGCTGTGCCATCTGACCAGCCATTCTCTGACACAATAATCTGAATGCTGAAAACTTTGAACTGTATCATCAGCAAATATTCATTAAATTATGTAAATGCATACTAATTTAATTAACTTTATACTAAGGTATAAAATACCCCATAGATGGATACTGAGATTCCAGAATTCTGTAATTAGCAGATTTCTACTGTCTTTCTATTATTGAAACCTACATGATTCTGCACTTTGGTCCTTCTGTAGCTGATAAAGGTGATATGACCCAAATGTTTAGCAAGGACATCTCCCCTCCTCCATACTATTATTTCCTCTTTTTTTCTCCCCAACTTTTCCTGCAATATATGTGGATGAGGCTGTCTGCCTTCCATCAAGGTACTGCCTTCCAGTAAAAGGCAACTCTGGAAAAAAATGCAGCATATTACTGGAATTTCAGTTTAGGCTTCCTAATTTATTTCTGGTATTTTCTGGAGAGCCATTCATAGGCAACATTTGGCTCATTTGTAGTAAATTCAAGAGGTATTTGGCATACTGGCCTTACTGTGCATGCACAGACCACCTGTGTGCTGTGTACTCAGTATGTCTGGCACCTTGGACTCCCTTGAGTATCCTGTAAAGTTCATGTGCACATGAACAATAAACATTATTCCTGTGGGTCTAGCAGCATATTCAGAGTCACTGCCCTGACTGTGCTGTCCCATTTTTCTAGGAAGCCCAACCCTCAGGTACAAGTGTACATTTACTTCATTATATGGAAATTCTCTATCCTACCTCCTGGTAACCCCAGTGAAAAGTTACCAAGTTCAATAAAAGTCTTCCTTCTGGATTTCTCTGTCATAAAAATGACCCCCAATATCTTCCTTTTCCTCTCAGTTTTTGGCTGACAACTGCTTTTCATCTTATTATAATTATCTTTTATCGTCCTCCATTCATTTGAAAGCCAACTAAAGTTTTGATTAGGATGCAATGAAGCTACTCTTCCCCTCAGCAGGATAAATAAAAAAGAGAATATTAAACCTGTAATCTGATTGTAGAGTCCCTGCATTTTTCTTTTATTTGAAAAGCAGAACATATACATATTTATTCTGGGAACAAGTTTTCTGGGACTGCATCTGATGCGCTGACAGCTACAGCATCTCTGCTGAAGACAGCTCTAGCATGAGCAAGAGAAATGAAATAAGGAGATTTAGGAAAGCTTAGTTTGGTGTCTCTATTATACTCAGTTATGATCTGTGTCATGCCAGACCTGCTTCTTTTCAATCTGTGGCATAATAAGTTTGTCTTTAGCCTGCATTTTATATAATAGAGCCTGACTATGCCCTGTTTTTCCCTTTTGAAATTGAAATTCATTTATACAAAGTAGTGTTTACTTTTGTTGCTTTGAAAGTGTGTGGGACTTAATTCAGCTTACACTAAATTGAATAAATGACATTTAAACATGAGCAAAACTGGTGCCTTAAAATATTAGAGCACAGAGTTTGCCTACTTTATTCTAGGTGACATCATACACAACAGGACTAATGGCCCTTCTCTTCCCTTTCCTTCCCTCTCTTTTCTTGTCTTTGTTTGTTCTTTTTTCTTTTTTTTTTTGTATTGTGTTAGCTGAAATCCTGTCTATACATTAAAAAACCCCTTTTTTTTTAAATCTGGATAATGCATACTTGAAATATACCACAGTGATTAATGTGTACAGCATTCACATATGTGCCAAACCTAGAAAACATCACAGTGCATGCACAAAAATCCATACACTAGTTTTTAGTAGGTTAAATTTTTTCAGTATATTATGTCTATAGATTCTTCCATATGTTTAAAAATATTTTCACATACAAAATAGTCATGAATAATTCAGCTTCCTAGTTGTGATATGATAATAAAATATTTATTTATATTTAAAATATAAAGTTCTTTAATTTAAAGGAAAATATAAAGTTCTTTAATTTAAAGGAAAGGATAGTCAGGTAATTTTTATTTGATGTCTTTACTAATCAAAATTGATCTGTTTGTTAATAACATATTTTCTTTGAATATTTTCAAACTTAAAAGTTGTTCACTCAGACCAGCTTCACATAATTTAGCAACCTGGATTATATTCAGTCCTATAAAACCTCCCTGACAGACCCATAAAAATATAATAGATCATCTACAGGGTGAACACCTCTGCTATTACACTGTTGACAGCAAAAAGTGATTACATACATTGAATTGCAATAGTATTAGTAATGACCTGCAGGAGATATATTTTCTCTCAACACACTGTGAAACCTGATGAAAAGTCATTACTATGGTCGATGGCCTAACTGCTATAGATACACAAACATATATACTCTTTGGGTGATGAAAAAGTTAAACTAAATCTTTATGTAGTATATAATAATATCCAGTACTTCTGCAGGATAAAAAATGGCCAGTGATATTGGACCTGTGCTGTCTTTTGACACACCAGTAAATTCTGTTCTTTATAAATTATCCATAGCAAATATACCTTTAAATGAATGAGGCATCCCAGTTATGAAGCAGATCTTTCTCCACTGATTCCCTCACTGAGCAAACATAGAGCTAAGAAATGCCTTTGATTGCTTTGTCTACCTGTAGAGAAAAAAGTCTGTTACACAGATCTGTTGTAACTGTTCTCTCCTACCTTCTCCTACGGGCCTCCAAATTCTTCAGAGAATTAACTCATGGCTGACAGGAATAATCCACCTTGATTTTCCAGAACACAGGTGAAATCACCCTTACTATCAAACGCAGATTTACACTAACTACAACAGTAACACCTGCTTTATATGGTGCAGGAATGCTCCTGACAAATCCCAAGCACACAAAAGCAGGCAACAGGTGGAAATGACAAGACAATGATGAAACAAAAGGCAGTTAAAGGCAACATTGGTCAGAACGATGAATAGCTGTCACCATAAACCATCTGCTGAAACAGCATAAAGAAATCTGTAGTCATAATACTGGAACAAGCCTTTGTCTCATATGTGTGGTGCTCCAAGCCACTCAATAGCAGTTGAAACTTGGGCATCCTCTGCAGTAAACATGGAATTTAGGATATAATTTTAGGTTTTGTACTTTGACAACACAGCCCAGACCTCACTCTCACTGGTGGGTATTTCTGTCTGATCAGTGAATCTCTGAAGCCAAACAACCCTGCAGAGGTATTACACCTGTGTGAGGTGTGGAGGTGGTGTAATTTTATTGGCATCCATTAACTCATGAAATAAGGATGGAAGGGTATTCATTATTTTTCTTTTTCTTCCTCCCCTCTCCTCTCCCTGCCCGCCCCCACCTAATTTTTATTGCTTTGAACAGCTTGTGGTTAAATCATATAGCTGACAAAATTAAACAGGGCAGCTAATTTTTGTTAATGTCCAGTTATTAGATCACTGCTATAATTTAAAAAAATGAAGAGATAAAGTTTTATCTGAAGCACAATAATAAGGAGCCTGAATGTAAAGAAGAAATATTCTGAACTTTGGTCATCCAAGGATGGTCTGCTAATCTGAGTTTGGGAACCGTGCAAGACAAAAATGGCATTAACAATGGACTTGGAGAATTGCATCCCATGTAGCACAGGAAAAGGTCTGGGGCTAAAGCACTTGTGTAACATAAATTGTTTCTCAGGGTTTTCCTCCCAGAGAAAACCATGGCTCAGGAACTTGCTTTTAAAGAGGTTTCAACATTATGAGTGTTTAAGGAAAGTGTTCTTTGAGGCTCTTCTGTAATCTGAATTAAGTGTTTCTGAGGTGCTGATCATGACAAAGGGTGATCATTATGGTCTTTGAGTTTCTCAGTGCTTTAATTTCAAAATTTAAAAACACATTTTAAATTACTTAATACTAAAAAGCAATACAAAATATAGATATACTACACTGTGTCAGTGTCCCATAACTAACTACCTAGCCCTTTTAGAATTCCATTTTTAGTTTTTTTTTAACTGGAAGAAACTCATTACAATATCCACAGCATTGCACAACTTTCTTTTTATTTTCCATTCCCTATATTTTCTCCTGTATAATTAAACTTTATTTCTGCAACCTAACACAACTTATGCCTTGAAATATTTTAGCATTGTAGCCTCCTAATTCAAACAATGTTTTTTTTTAAGATTTGGAAGGTATTCAAATGGTACTAATTTGCAAACATAAGGTTTTCTATATTTTGAGCTTTTAGAACCTGAATGATATTACTAGAGATATCTGAAATATGGTAGGTTCTCTGAGTACAGAGAAGAATCTGAGTAATAAACATTGTTTTTGTTTTAAAAATAGATTAAATGTCATCACTTAAATATATTTTCTTTTTTTCTGGAAAAATGAATGTGCATGGAGGTGCCCATTTGAAGCATAAATCCTAAATAGAAATCTGTAGTCCTGGTATCAGTGTATGTGCAGACTGTCTCCATCTAGGAGCTCCATTTTTGAGATAAGGAGTGTGCAGTCCTGCACAGATAAGAATCATTCTGCTGGTTGTCATCCAGGTGCCCATACTTCCAAAGAAAGGAGGCAGAACAGTAGAATTGGCTCTGAATATATTTATTAGAAAATCTGTTCTGACAGCGGCTGAGAAGATGGAATTTCTAGGAAAATGATGTATCCCTAAAATTGTGGGTTGTAAGAAAGCCAGGTCTTGTTATTCGTTCACATTCATGGGAGGTTTTGTTCTCTGTGCTTCTCCTTTCTCAAGAAGCTTTTCCTTTTGGCATTGTACAGTGAGACCTGATATATTAACTTGACCCTGCCCCTAAGAAAGCTGTTATCTATCCCATTGCTGTCTGAACTGTGACTTAGGTACAGTACAGTCAAGGAGAATATCACAGAATGATGGAATGATAAAATGGCTTTGGTTCAAAGGCACCTTAAAAATCATCCGGTTCCAAGCCCCCTGCCGTGGACAGAGACACCTTTCACTAGACCAGGTTGCTCAAATCCCTGTCTGACTTGGCCCAGGATGGGGGGATGAGGCAGCCACAACTTCTGTGGGCAGCCTGTTCTGGTGCCTCATGACCCTCATGGTAAAGAATATCTTTAATACCTTTATTCAGACACCTTGACAAGCAAACATCCAAACTACTTTTTTTTTTTTTTTCCCCTGTGAAAAGGCATCCATCTTTTGAGACTATTAGGTAACTGTGCAATGAAAAACAAAATCTTTGTTTTCACATGAAGTTTTAGCATGCAAAGTGATTTGTATGTAATTTCATCCCACTACATGCTAGATTCCAGCTTCCATTTACAGATTTAATTTTCCAATCCCCACCTTTTTCTTTTAATCTTGTTCAGTGTTTTTAAAGCAGTTACTGCAAATCAGGCTTTTAAAAACGTAAATTATCAGACACAATTGCTTTCAACCACATTATCAGCAAATGGTTAGAGTGCAATCAAACTAAGTGCTTCTTCCTGTTGTCTTTTGCACACACACACTCACGACAAATGAAATAACACTCCAATGCACTCAGCTAAAGCAGCAGATGAAACCTTTTTTTGTGCTATTCCCGTGTGGCAAGTGAAAGTATGATGATGTCCTTGTGTGGTGGTACCATTCCTTTCCCTACAGCACTTTCTTTCCTTTGCATGGTTGGGTTGTCAGTCCCACTCAGGGGACTGAACACCACTTTAGAGGGGTCATGTTTCCTTTCCACAGCAGCTGCTGCTGTGTTTTCCCCCTTTCACCTTCTGTGTTCAGTGGTCCTTTCATTAGTGAAAGAAATCAGACACCCCAGTGCCCTCAGCCATGCCACTGTGTAAGATTGGACACAAATCAAAGGATTTGGAATCTCTCTGAGCACAATACTGTGATCTCAACTGCAGGACACTACCAGGCAATGGTGGGAGCTGGTAAAGGCTGTTTAGGTCGGAAGCTGATTTTCCATGCAGTGTCATTGCTGTAATATGCTGCTATATTGCAGGAATCTGGAAGAAGAGAGAAAGGACAAAGTACTTCTCACCTTGACTGTGAGAAATCAGCACCTTATACAATACTTCAATTCTGACAGAATACTTCAATTTTAAAAGTGGCCGTATTTCAAGAACAGGCTGGTTTTATTCAGTGAGATGGAGCCAGGGGTTTGTAACCATTTGCAATGATCTCAGTTGCATATTTTTCTCAGTGATGGTGCTGATCTGATCACTAGGGAAGTCTGGAGTCAAGGGGGATATGAGAGATACATCCACAAACGTGCTTAAGTATGCTTCATTAAATGTTGCAATGCTTACCCCCTAGCATAGCCTGGTCCTTTTTTCTTTAAATCCTGACCCTATCTAGTCTAAATCTTTGAATTCCTTCTAGGCCTTCAATTGGCTTCATGTGTTCACTTCCTTCTGCATTTTTCTATGAATATATCTTCCTTTAGCCTTTCCCATTTTTGAGATTGCTTGACAGTTGCTTCTCCAAGTACTGCTTAATCTTCTGTACAATTTTGTGTCTAAGATAATATGTGACTTCTAAATTTTTAGGTGCATGAAGGTCAGGAACTAAGAGGCATGAGGCGGTATTCAAAACTGAAGTTTGCAATCCAGCTGTACATTGTTTGTGCTAAAGTGTCTTGTATGCAAATTACAGTTCAAGATACATCAAGCATTTCTCAATCAGAATGAACTCACTTCCCTTGTTTCTCAGGGAAATTTTTCCTTACTGATATAGTAAGCAAAACAATACAACCATTCAATTTTTTCAATTACAAATTCATAAAGATTGCAGGGACAAAATTTTTTTTACTTCCCCCCAAAATTTTCCTGTCTTATTTCATTTTCCAACATACCAGCTGTTATATTTTTTTCCATTACAACCTCTCATACCTAAAACTGTTACTCTTCTAACAGATGACTAATTTCATTTCATAGTCAATAGGTCAATAGGATTATATTTTGTTTTCAAGTCAGAAATAGTTTTACACTGCCCAAGTTGTGCTTGCTGAAATCTAATTAGTTTCTCAAAGAAGTAGTTAAAATAAAGGAGTAAAACTTGTGGAAAAAATCTTCAATATATATACAGCCATTGTTTCACCGAATTGAAATCTGTCTGAAGGAATCTAAATTCATGACTTTATTTTCATGTTTTACTTAGTGGCACAGATGACTGGACTTGCCAGATGCTGTGCAAGGAAGATAACTGTGTAATATTCAAAGTGTTGAGTCCCATGTTGATGCCCAACCACAAGCCAAAACTTTTCATCTGTTCAATGGCCTAATAGAAATTCAGGCTGCACTGCCAAAAATGACTCAAAAAATGTTAAGCTTTATCTATCTTTAACAGGGGACTATAAATGAATATATGTCATGATTTTTCTTAAGCTGGTATACACTGCACAGTTTTTCTGTCAATTTTTGCTTTCTGAAAACAGTTTGAAAACATCCATATTATGAAAGCATGCTGAAAACAGGGCTTTACACTACTTTGTTTTAAACTTGGCCCATGGAAGAGCGAGTCTGTACTAATCAACCAATATCAGCTGGTACAATGTTGTATTTTAGAAAAGTAATGTGGCCTGGGTAGGAAGACTGAACGTAAACATTAGTTGGGTGTGAGGAGCACCCCAAACTTCTTGTTCTGAAAAGGGTTTTTCCCCAAAACTGATGATGCCAAAAGGCAATGAAAAATTTCAGATTGGCTTAAGCTGGCCATTAACATTAAACAGTAACCAAGGGACTAGCAATAAAACTCAGAGGAAAAGAGTCAGCTTGCAAAGCAATATAGGAGAAACATGAAGATCTCTAACAGGGGCAAATGGGGCAGATAGGGTGGTAAGGTACTGCCCACTCTTTGTTGGCCAGGTGGTGTCTTTTCTCTTGCTGATTATCCTGAATGTGAATTCGCCGATTGCTGGTTAATTACATCCTTAGTAAATCAATAAACTGCTTCCATCCTGATTTCATTTAAACTGTGCAAGTCAAGCTGTTTTTCTCCATGACAAAAAACCAGTTCTGCTGTAGGAACAGAACCTTTGATGCTAGAAAAACTAATCATTATAGCTACAGGGTTGCACTTGCTGCATTGGTATGTCAGTGACTGGCCATCGAATCTCTTTTCAATGCTTCTAGAAACTGAGTCCCTGTGATCATACAAATGTAGCTCAGTAGAAAAACCCAGCTAACTTTTTGTTCCCCTCCCATCTCCAAAGGCAGTGAAAGATATCCTGGGTTTCCCTGAGCAAGCCCAGTGATTGAATACCTGCCAAAACAAGACATTTAGTCTGACATTGCAGTGGAGATGCAAAATATACAAGAAAGAAAGGCAACAATGCTGAGTTATGCTGAGGTGCCCACAGATTTATAGCTGTGAAATGCGCTGGCTTGACAAAGGCACAAAGGCAGCCAACTGTTCTCTAACAAAATTGCAGTATTGGCAGCTGTGTCCAGGGACAAGAGGTACAAGTGAAAGTTCCTCATGTAGAAATCATGGCTCTAGCACCTTGATATTTGTTTCATTCTTTTTCTGATCTTTCACATTTTTCTAGTCTTATCCAACTACCATTTATTTTTGTAACTCCCTGGCAGAAGAGGAGACTACATTTCAATGCTATGTCCATTAAAAAGTGCACAAATACTTATTGATACTATATGTGCACTGCATTGAATCTATGCAATAGCAGTCAAAAATACTGTAGGAGGCTGTAAGAGAATTAAGCTGAATTCAAAAAACTCACATTCCTCTTCAGAATCTGTTTTGTCTAAATCCTATTTGACATAAATTGTGTTTTGTAGCTATGGATTTTTGGGGGGCTGAAAATTTGCATTTGTTCTTAATTCAGAGAGCAAAATAACTATCATATCTGTGGACATGAAAACATGTTATACCTTGTTCTCTGTATAGAACAAAGCCCAGACTATCAGGATTGTATTAATTCCCCATGGGCTGTAAACATGCTCTAGTCTTCTGCTTGTGCCACACTCATCTTTTCTTCCTTTCAATTGCACCATATCAGGCTTTATTATCTGTCATGTTTTTCTTTTTTTCCCCTCCAGAATAATTTAATATCTTCCTTTTTTCTTGTTCCTTTTTTTTTTCCTATCATTAATTCTGTCTCTCCAGCTTACTCTTGCAGCTGAGGATCATCATAAAACCATTTTATAGATGCATTATATGGACTGTGGAGGCTGTATGCCCAACTCTGGACTCTGTGACCTATGCCATAAACATAGCACCTGGTTAAATGGTGAACCTCTTTGTGACTCTAAACTAAAGATGCCAAAAGTTTGGATGGAGGAAAAAACCTGTACAATAAATGAGTGGAGAAAAAAATCCATCAAAGGTAGTTGAACAGAAGAGTTTTAAATTTGGTGCAGGAACTTCCTAAACTGCAGAATGGAGTAACCTAAGAGATTTTAGCCTGAAATATATCACTGAATGCCTGTATATTTCTTACACTCCTCTTTAAGCATCCTCTTGACTAATTATTTTTGAACACAAGATAGCAGGCTAACTGAGTGGTTGATTTGCTATGGTATGGCTGTTCTTATATAACCTTATGTAGATGTTTATGATGACAGATTGCAAAAGTGAATTAATGCTCACCCATGGACTAAGCAAAGCCTGGACTCATTTGTTCACTGTCAGTTTATATTCAGATTTTCCATTCTTTCTTAAATGTAGAACTGCTCTAGAGTAACATCCTGGGGACAAGAAACCTAACATTACAATTCTTTATCATCAGCACATGCATAAATATGGATTTGTATTTTTTTAAATTATATTTTGCATGATGACTATGCATGTGACTGGTATTCAGAGTTGGCTGGTGCAGTCATCAATGTTTCGCTGCTGGTAGGGTACTGACCTGAGCACAAAAATAACACTGCTCCTCATTTTCACTTTAATCTACTTTGAGTGTAAGCATTACTTGTTATATTTCCATTTCGGTCCTTTGTTCTCTAATGACAGATGCTGGGTAAGCATACAAACTTTGCGACTGCCTGTTTTGATTTTATCTAAGTCTTGTTAAAGGCCATGATGGACTTTAAAGACCTTGGAACATCAGCTGTCTTCTTTATGTTATCAGACTAAATGAGAAATAATCCCTAACTGTAGTTCCATCAAGAATGAAATATTTTAAAACAAATATGGGTTTCTTTTTTATTTTGCCTCATGTTGGCTGATCTTTCCTGGAACACAGACCAGCTTAGCACAGATGTGTTTTCTCTTTCAATGGACCTAATTTGTTTTGTTAGTGTTTGGTTTTTTAAGCCATAACACAAATGTAGGACAGTCTCAGCAATGTAATGTAAAATATAGTAAAACTCAAGAATAGTAAGCAGTGTGGATTAATACCCCTTGCCAAGGTCCTCATGGAGTCAAGCAAGGCTTGTGGTAAAACGCTGACATTACCTAAACAATGTTGTATCTAAAACTTCAAAATCTTCCGTTCTTTCATCGTCAGGAGTTTAAACTATATAGATGAACATGACATTCATATCGTTTTTCAAAGTTCATGAACTTTATTCTTTTACTTCTGTAAAATGTAATTTATTCTCCTGAAACCAATCTGTTTCATCCATATTTGCAGCTGTCAGAGATCAGAATCTGTCTCTAACTTCTTACAAGAGCTAGTAAGTTAAAGGCAGGTTTTGTTCCAGAAGCAGCTGCTAAAGGGGCAATGGAGCTTCTCAGGACAGAAAAAGAGAGAGAAAAAAAATCTAAATTGTCAGGAAAATAGAAATTAGCAAAATCCTGATGAATAGTAAGTTGACTGGCTCTTACCATGACATTAATTTCAAGGCATTTTGACTCAAATTCTGTGAACAGTTGTTAGTTGAACAATTTTAACTGGAAAGAAAATACTTCTGTTTGAAAACTATTTGCCTTTTCTTTAAGAAATAACTTACCTGTGGAAAGTGCACTTTATATGTACACTCTCTCCCACACACATATTCTCCATTGTGGATTTCATACTGGTTGAAAGAGTTAATTCAAAGAATTGATTTTCCCCAATCTTTCAGAAATTCATTTCTGCAGAATCCAAGAGATTAAAGGTGCCAGAGCTGAGAGCAAGTACTCAACTGTAATGTCAACAGCCCAGGTCTCCCTGGCAGGAAAGGCTAATGCTGTAAGCTCACAATCTGAACTGGCTTTTTTCAGTTGAGAGGAAATCTCTGGCAGACGCTCACTGCAGCTGTAGTTTTATTGACAGTAATGATATTTCTGTTTTCAAATGACAGAAAACACGTTTGTTGCTTTCAGATTTGTTTGCCTTTGGGTCAGAGGTCTTTTCACACCGTTCATAAATTATGGAAAAATACAAATTAACTTGTCTAAAAAATTAGACCTAAAGATTATCTTCAGTGTTTCAGTAACAAGTTTATTCTTACCAGAACTTGGTACTGAAATATTCTACACAAACATTTTATGTTTATGAGTTAAATAATTCTGCACTTCTCACTATTCATTTCATATTTACAGAACTGAAAATTATCTGATTATAATAATAAAGCATAGTTACTATGGTATTTAGTTGTCATGCCTAATAATATGACATTATTAGTGAAACAATACAAAATTCCCAGTTGATACAATATAATTTTTATTCCAAATATCAATATAAACATGTAATTTCCTTGAAAAGGGAAACATAAATGATTATAATGTTACTTTAGGGACTGAAGTTTGAAGCATGGTTACATTAAATTACTTAATCTCATGAGGCAGGAGTTAACTGAAATCCTCTAGTTTAGAGTCTATTGTCTGAAATCCAGCAATATGCATACAACCCTCCATCTATTTCATTCTTCCATCCACCCAGCCACCCTTTTTTTTCCACTTTCTTTACAATGTACTAAATAGTGTCTGATTCACAAAAATATGGAAAGAAATTAAACTGGAGAAAGGGAAAAAAAATGAAAGGAAGATTGTAAGGACAGAATTATCTCAAAAACTTGTAAAGCACACTGGTATTACTTCTTTCCAGGTGTTTGTCTAGCCTGTCTCTGCAGTCTTCCTATGCTGGCGGTTTCCACCACCTTCCAAAGCTGTTCCAGTGCTTCATTACTTTTGCTGTTTGAAGTTTTTATAATGTCTGTGTTGCAATCTAAGTCAATTATTTCTTTTTTATTCTTCTATGTGTGTTGAAAACTCATGTTTGGACAACAGCTTACGCAGCTGAAGATAGTTACCATGTCTCCTCTCTGTCCTGTAGGAAGCTTGTTATAGAGGGGACATTGTAAAGTGACAAACACAACTACCAAAGAGGAAAATTGTTCTTAAAAGGTGAAAATATGCTAAGAAGGAAAACGTTAAAAAAAAAAAAAAAAAAAAAAGAAGACTTGAATCACAGCAGTCTTCAATGACAGTGAAAAGCATGTGAAATATTTATTGGTTCTACTGCTACACTAAAACACTAAAAATCTAGAGTTTTAAGACAGTTGAATAATATAGATAATTCCTAAACCTTTACAGTTGCAAAAAGGTGGAATATTTATGGTTTTTTATCTTTCTAAATGAGGAATAATATTTTTAAAGAATGTGTAAAGTGACAGATTTATACAGGAGACAATGAATTCAGGCTCGATTACATTATTTGAGAATCATTCCTTCTGTGGCTAAATTCAGAATAAAAACTGGTCCACAAACCATTTCTATTCTATTTTTACAAACAATTAAATTGCTAGCTTTATTGATTTGATTATTTGTTATTAATTTAATATTTTAATGCATAACCCTATCACTATGACAGACATTTGGAACTTTGAGGCTGGACTCACACGAATTCCATAGAAATATAATTCTAGTTTTATACTGGGGAAAGTAAAGGGAAAAACTGAGCTCTTAATACCATCATAGAGTGTCATATAATGTGCTGGAAGGATTCCTTTGCAGAAATAATATCGAAACATCTACAAAGGCATGATAAACTGATATAATAAATCCAGACATTTTCAGTTTTAAGGTAATAACACCAGCAGAACAAGAAAAAAAATAGTAGTAGAAATATAGACAACTTGACCTCAATGTTTTATCTTTGCAGCTTAATTTAGACTAGAAATTAAGTCAAATGAAGCAATCTTGCTATAATTTACACAAAGAGAAGAATATTATGATTCTGAACTCCTTGTTCCTCAGATGTATTTTGGTTTCAGTTGGTGCCGAAATGCTGAATTTCCCAGCCTATGCTGGTTTATTCCCAGTGCAGTCTGACATAGAGAATTACTAGGATTCCTTCGACTGGAGTCCCTTAAGTCACAGCCTGTTCCATTGCAGTACAGCATGCTTCTATTCAACTCAGATCTCTTTTCACAGCAGGTCTTGCATTAGGAACAAAACCTCACATGTTGCAAGAATAAGCCTCTCAGAAGTTTACAATCACATTGCAACTGAGACGGGAGAAGAAAAGGGTGAAAAAGTGATAGAATTTGCTGTCAAGAAGTAGCTGAATACTGCTCCATTTGAAACAATAGGGATTATTCTTATTTACCATTAGATGGCATACATACAGTATAAAATACATTATTAAACAGAATTCCAGTGTACTAGGTGAAAGGTTAATACTTATGTGGTATAATAGATACACACTAAAGTCTCCTAATACTTGTTTCCAGTCAAAGTTGTTATGTCTAAAGAATCTCACTCTCTAAATTGAATACTGTTAGATGACAGGACAAACAAGTTAGTGCTTCTAAAAGTTCAGTGACTGTTAACTCTGCAGCACTGCTGTGTTTTCAGCTCCTGCAGCTCTCTTCACATTTGCCCAGTTCAACAAGGATTTGCCATTACTTTAAGCTCTGTAACAGACTCACAATATTGTCCATCGCTTTCTAGTCTGTGCCTGAGAAAAGGAATCACAAAAAATGAATTTATGCATCAGTAGCCCACAACAAATAAATTAAAAGAATATCTAACAAAAAAGAAATGCCTGAAAGTCTTCTGCCACTGAGAGTGCTGTTCTAAATTCATAAGTACTCTGAGAAAATCTGTCATGCCAGTGTAATAGTTACTGTGACAAGGTGACCTGCTAAGCACAAGGAAGATACTCCTCTAAACTGAGGAAGGACTTGACATGTATTTTGTGGTCATCACATTGTAAGATGTATACTGCCATGGTTTGTGTTATGAGACATTCCTCCTGGCTGGGTCAAAAAGGAGGGAATACTGCTCAAGGCTGCAGTGGAGAAAAGGACATGATACTGGCAGGGCTTGGTAGCATCATCCTGTTTGCTCTGAAAGCCTTCGTGCCAGGTATATTTGCCTGGCATGCTAAGCAGTTGTTTTTGGCTCGCTGGGCTGAGAAATGGTCAGTGTTGTGCATCAGATGTATGAAGCACTTGGTCAAGAAGAGGGAAAGGGGAGGAGATTAATGTACAGGTAAAGCCTTCTTTCTTCAACATATGGAGACACAATTTAAGGTAGGAGGAGACCTAGTTTAGACAAAAACTTAATAGTGGCAACTTGTTTACAAAAAGACTGAATTTGTGGAGGATCTGTGAGTGTAATGAAAGAACTTCTGGAGGACAAAAATAGATATATTCTCTCTCCTGACCTTACTCTCTCCTGCTTCTTAGCTGGTGGTCAGGTTATCCTGACTCATCAGATAATATCTTGGTAGCACATAACTGATGCACGAAATGTCAGGATGTCTTAAAATTGTCTCTAAATGAAACTGTTTCTTCCCTTACTTGTGATGGAATTTGTTGAAAGTTGAGGGAGTATCTCAGCACATTCCCACAGAGATGCATACAGCAAACTAGATGACTTACTGATATTAAAGGAAATGGCTAGGGTGATGCGTTGCATAGTGCCAAGTTTTAGTACAGCTTTATTTAGTCCAAAGAAGCTCTTTCAATTAAGGGTACTGTGGATCTGAGAAACAAACATTTTCTCTAATAGCCTAACAGTGATACAGTGAAACACATTCTGGATGGACAAATAAAAGCCTAAAGCAGTCTGGAATTAAAATGTAGGTGTATTAGGGATGAATAGATGCCAGATGGATCAATATGTTTTGTTGCTTTGTTTGGAGAGTTATTTTTCCAAATCTACCACCATTTTGCTTGATTTCTGTCACACAAATGAGGATATTATTACAGACAACCTTGTGTGCATTTCTGAGGTCTAGCACCTGAACTTCTATATTCCTGAAAAAGGGCTAAGTGCAGCAGGTGTTGCACTTGTTACGTAGTGGAATTAGGGGAATCCTTCTAAGTGTGGGACCACTGGAAAACAGAGGTTGTGGAGGGCTTCAGTGAATAGGAAGACCAGAAATATTTCTTTATTTTTATTAGGTTTTGTTGTCAGGAAAACCTATTGAAATAATGTAGTTTAAAATAAAACAGTATCAAAGAAGGTTATTGATTTGTTAATGACAGATAATTAGCCAGTAAACAGTGAATAGTGTCTAATAGAGTAGCGGCTCTGCCTGATCCAGGCTTAGGTTGAGATGCTGGAGGCAGCAGTGTCAATCCAAGTTTTGACTGCTGCTGATTCTGGTAAAAGGTCTCTATCCCCCATTACAAATGTTCACACTTTGATGCTTCTTTTCAAGTTGACTCCTCCTGTTTTTCAAAAATATTTGTAATTCTCTTCTCTTTAATTTTATCTGTTTAGATGGAAATGCTATTCCAGATAGTTTTGAGCATTTGAGCCACTTGCATTGCATGTTCTCCATGTCTTAACAAGTGCTGATGTCCAGGCCATTTGCCAAAGGTCAGCTCTCCATTCACTCACCACAGAGTTTCTAGATAGTAGATAATTATGAAGTCTGTTAACTAAATGTTGTGATTTGTGCTCCTTTCAGAGTTACCTTGGACTTGTTGTAGGCATATATATTTTTCAGGACAGATGAAGGTCTTGCCAATCTTGTCAAATTTGATTAAAAGCTGGAGACCAAACATTCATGGTATATTTTTAACAATTGCTCACATAGACAATTATGTTATTACTTACATCATTGCGTGCATTTCTATTGAACCAAGTGGAAACTGGAACTTCCATCTCCCAGGAAATATTTGCAATTCTTCAAAAAAAAAAAATTCCCAGTGGAGAGCAAAAAGTTGGAAATATGCTTTCCTCTTCTTTAACCCCTTTTAGGAACCATAGAGAGAATTATTGCTTTTTGGGAAAGGGTGAAGAGAAGAGGTGAAGTTTATTTTCTGTTATCATGTCCCATCTTGGCAGCACACTGCCTTAGGGCTTGAGGGCCTAAAATATGAGGAACTGGACAGTCCTTGCTCTCTGGAAAGATCTTGGGAGTCTGTGCTGTGTGAGAATACTGACTAAGTCACAGGAGCACATCTGGTAAGCTGCTAAAATGCAGGGGAGCTGCAGTGATTTTTTGTGTCATAAATTGAATTTCTGATGCAGGAGGGAAACATCAGTGTTCATGAGTTTTCCTATTTGACTGAGTTTGAACCATAATCCTTACTATGTTTATCTCAGTTCAGTTAGAAATTGTATTTTCTTGAAGGGAGTAGAGTTAGAGACAATCAAGAGTAGTGCAAACATAGCACAAAAATTCATATTAGAAACTGGATTAGAATTTTTTTTTTGTTAAAACCACCTTCTCTGCTCAAGTTTTCCAAACCTGGAGATGCATTTTCTTTCATTGCCTCTGTAATACGATGTCTGTCTTTATGGGTAAGATTTTCAAGGTTGAATTTATCCAGCTCTTCCTTTCATTTATTTTGTTATGCCTTTGTCAGCAAGGCTGAGGAGTCCCTCTTTTTGCCACAGGCTTGTTTTTTATTTCGAATGTAAAATATCTCTACAGAGTAATCACTTTCAACCTTTTCTTTTCTGATAACTTCTGAAATGTTCCCTTAGAGACCTTGTTTTTCAGTGCTTGACCCTTTCTGCATGAGTGTCTTTTGTCTTTTCTCTGAACTCTCTCCAGCTGATTGTACAGCTTTCTTGAAATGAGGATTCAAGGCTGAGCAAGAGAAATTTCTCCGCTCTGTAATTTACTTTCTATATCTTTAAGAGTGTCAATCGTCATTTGGTTGGTTTTCTTCTTTCTTATCAGAACAGTGCGCTGAAAGTTCATGTTGAAGTTAAAAACAAGCTTTGACATGTATCAATTTAAGATTTAAATAATTTTTTCTCCCTTGAATTTTTTTAACAGATGATCTTGAAATACTGTCACTTCCTACGGGATAGAAATCCTGTTTACTTTTTCAAGGCCGTTGTTCTATTAAATGGGCACCAATATCTCTCCCTATAAAAATGAAATCTCTTTTCTACTTTGTAAGAGGAAATAGGAGAATACCATTTCATCTTAAGTAATACAAACATAGGAAAATAAAAAAAAATATATTCATGAAAAAATATTCACTGAGTTGAAGAAAGAGGAGGGTGGGGATTGTGACAGAGGGGAAGAGAAATAGTGTATTTATGGTTTTGTTATGAAAATAACAATGGATTTTACAATAAGAAGTGGCTTTTACAATAAAAAGTGGATTTTACAAAAAAAAGTGTCTAGACTATAGTCTGGGCCACACCATTTACCAGAGGACAAGCTGAAGAGCTGACCTTGCTGCCATATCTTCAGTAACTGAGAACAAAGGAGACCAGCAAGTGCCTTCTCAGAGCAGACACTTGTACTAAGAAATGAGATGATGACAAATAATGCTCTATGTGGATGTTTGCCAGAACAATCCTTACATTAGTACATAATGTGCTCTTACTGAATACTTCAGGTATGATTCTCTAATCTTGACCAGTCTTGCTGGTAGAGCAGAGAGCTGAGTGCAGCACATGGAACAGCCTGCATCTGAAGACAAGGGTGAGGTGGTGAGAATTGCACTGGGGCCTGACACAGCATCTCCACCGGTAGGAAGGGCCACTCAGAGGGCTTGCAGAAGGCCCTGCCATTGCTGAGTGCAAGTGTGTGTGTAGCCTGGAAGAACCTCCTGGATTCTGTCTTGTTTAAGCACCAAGACGAATGTCAGAAAGAGATAAGCCCTGAAGGAGCAATATATTAGCACAAGCAAATTCCAAAAAAAGTAGGAAATATGACATGTGCCAGTGGCTTAAGCGGGAACTGGTTGTAGAGCTTCTTGAGCTCTATTTGTGACTTGGCTATCTAGCTTTATGATATTGTGTGTCCCTGAAATTTATCAGTACTTGTCTTATGTAATATACGGTCATATCTGACCTCAGAGGTTTGCTTCAGAGACTCATTTGTGTTTCAATAGAATTTGGTGATTCTCAGGGGAAAAATATTAGAAATGAATCACTATTAAGCTATTCCACATCCAAACTAACTTATTTTCTTGGACATTTCTGCTAAAAGTTGTTTGTGGTTTTTCTAATGAATACTGAGGAATTCAAGCATTTTAAATCTTACCAATTCTGAGGTGTTGTAGGTGGCTTAGGGCAAAACCAAATTGACAAATATAAGTGGTGTAAGGCCATTGTGATCACTGCTTTTATTACATGCCCATTTAACTGATTATTAGGTACAGAACTAGGAATGAGGCCACAAGGACTTGCCATAAAAAAGAAAAAAATTCTTTACAAATTATAAAGGCTTCGGGTTTCAGGTTTCTGTTTCTTTGCCTTTGCTATGAAAAGTTGGAAAGAAAAATGCTAAATATTCAGTTTTCTCACTGGTAGTTCTGTCAGGAGAATCAACAAAAAAATACAAACCTAAAATCCAAGTTTCAGCTAGTGGGGCAGGGAGCAGAGATGCACAGCAAGCAGGAGAGGCTTTGAGGATATGCAAGGAAAGGTCCAGCTACTGGAACCAGGGCTAGAAATAAGAAGATTCATGAGGAATAAAAGCGACTGTTGAAGAAAGGCCCGCTGTGAGATCAATGGCATCTTAAATCAGATCTTGCTACCCAGCAGGATTTACTAATTGTGGTGAATGTGATACTGCTGCAAAAAAGGGAAAGTAGCTAAAGTGTTTGCATCCAGTGGTTGCATCCAATGATTTCAAAATAATATAGCTGTACTTTAGGAATCAGTTATTGCACGCTGTCCTGTTATGTATTTTCCTTTTTTCCTCTTTTAGTCAATCTACTGTTTTTAAGGCATGTTTTAAAACATTAAGTTTTAAAATTAATACTTGCCTTGGAAAAAACTAGCTCAAAGAGCACCAGAAAGCTTAATATAATTTTCCAAGGATTCTGAAACAAAAGAAAGTATGTCAGTAGTGGTGTTTTTAGACGTTAACTCGCCTTTGATGCTGTATACAGGTTACTGCAGAAGGACTTCAACACTTAAGGTCTATTACTAGACATGTAAGAAAAACATGAGTGACAGAGAAAAGTAAAATATTCTGTTTCTCAAACCACTGAAACTATTGATTGTGACTAGAGGCTTAATATAAATTTGAAAAGCAAAGAGAATACAAGTAAAATCACTAAATTAAAAAATATTTAAACATGAAGTATTGCTAAGCTAATGACATTCCCCTTTAAGCATCAGTGAAAATAGGTGGTTTATTTTTTGCATTAGTGATGACCTTTTACAACTTTTAGAGAACAAATGGGTGAAGAGTAGAGAAGAGTAAAAAAACAATCTGTTCCAAAGAAGAGGACAAGTCTAGCATTTAAGACAGAAATCTACCCCTGACCAGGAAAGTGCCAAAACAAAAGTTATGATCTGTCTATGTACATCTAAAGAATTATATGGTTATATATGGTTATTGGTCAGTCAAGCAGTCTCATTTGCTCCCTGGCTGATTAATTAGTCTGGCAGTTAGAGGAAAATGAAGGATGAGATTTATTTTGGCTTCAGTAGGACTGCTGATATGATCCTGCACATGTAAAATAGGGAGATACTATTGGGTGAAATTAGTGTAGAGTAGATAAAGAGCTGTTTGAAAACCTATGCAGCTATCCTCAGTTTTTTGCCTAATATGGGAGGAGAAATGAAATTAGGACTTCAATGGATCTATTAGCTGTTGAGATTTTACCTAATCATGACTGTTATATGAGTGGCATAAGAGGAAATATCATTTAAAATGCCAATACAATGCAGGTTACAATAATCAGAGGGAGGAGGAGAGAGATACAAGTTAAGATTTCAAAATTTTGTGAAAATTTGGTAAAGGGTTTGTAATGTATAAGATGAAATTCAAGAAATCCAAGAAATTCAAATAAAGAGCAATGCAGAGTGATTCATTTGTACGACAGTCAAAATGTGCAAATACAAAATGGGCAATAACCGGCTAATGATCTGTGCTGCAAAAACAGAACTGAACCTTGAGATCTGAGCTCCCAGGTGCTAGTTAATGCAGTGTTCTCTCAAAGAGGCAAATACCTTGCCGGGTTGCCTCAGTAAGACATCCAGCATCCAGTTACACCTCATCCAGCAGATAATTCTGCCACTAAACAAGTGCAGTCTCAGCTGACACCTCCAGATCTGGGCTCCAGAGAGGAGAGCAGCAATAACAGAAATAAAATGACACGTGAAGAAAGGTTAACATAGTGAGAACAGTGTAGGGGGATGGAAGATGGGGTGATAAAAACCAAAAAAATCCCCATCAAAATCCTCAGAGGGAGAAAAGGACTTTGAATATTAAAGTTACTAATTAGTTAATAACTAATCATAGGCTTCATTGTTCTTCACATTCATTGGAGTGGGAAAAGTAACTGGCTTACTTATCAAAACCAAAGGTAAAGGAGAGCAGAAAATCGGTAAGAGCATGAGCTGTGAGACAGTGAGGAGGCTGCCCAGGGCTGGTCATCCCTAAGCGAAGGTCTAAGGTGATGTGACCAAACTGCAAGTTGTCTGGATCACTCCCATCAGTTCCAGGCTGGGCACCATGGTCAGGGAGAAAAGGGAGTGGAGATTGTGGTGTATACAGGAAAAAACTGTCAGGGAAGCACAACAACCAAGTGTCATAAAAAGTCAAGAACATATGACAGAAATGTCCGGGCCTGATATTCACAAAGGGGTTTGATCATCCACACCTAAAAAAGCTGTGTGATCTGTTCAAGGCACAGTTGATGCCTTAGGGCAATTTCAAAGGGATGCAAAGTACATTTTTGCCTGATGCTACAATGCTCGCTATAGCATTAACAGGCTTTGCAGGGGGATCCTGGGTGTGGTGCATACTAGACAATCTACTTTCATCATTACCTCTAACAAGAGATTAATTTTTTTTTTAACAGATGGAGTGCAAATCGAATTGGGATGCCAGATCCTTTTCTGCCTCCTGGCCAGTAGGGCTGAAATTCCTCCTTATGTCTAGGAAAAGTGGGAAACCTGGCTGACTGCCAGCCTGAAGATTAGGGCTGCTGAGATGCTGTCAGCAGCAGTATTGATGGTAAATATTCATGAGCCAAATTGTGCCAATATTCATGTTTGGTGTGTTGCATATTCAATGTTATTATCTATACCATTTTGTAAAGGTCATCCTGGCATCTAAAGTCGACGGAAATGACTGATTCGTTGTAAAAGATTGCCATTCTCCTAGAAAGTGTGAAACCTGTGCATTTTTGAATAGTCTGTGTGGACCACTTGTAAACACTTCTGTTTCTATTATCAGGTGACAGTCCCAACATCTAGAGAAGCTTTAATTTAGCAAGAACAGCTGTTAGTCCTGCCCAGCCTTTCTTGATTCTTGCTATGCCTTATTTGACTTTGAGATCAAACAAAACTGCATCTAGAATCTCATAATTTCACTCCCTTGTACAATGGGATTTTATCTGCATTGCGACGGAGCAAAGCTGGTTTTCCAGTTTGTGAATATTGAACACATTTTATTAAAAAAAAAATTAAAAATCACTCCACTTAGCTTTACTTCATGAACTTATTATTTTGGGATGGAGCAGAGAAATCCCACGTTAATTTTCAGAAGCAGGAAGGTATTGCTGTGGGTGAATTTCTGTCAGAGCCAAGGAAATTATTTTTTCAGCCACAAGAATTCAGTGCTGCAATGTCATAAGAGCATGTAGTTATTATTCTGAATGCTATGCAGACTGTAACATAAGACAGAAAAAAGTGCTCACGAGGAACATATTGAATTATAATAAATCTGTCTCGTCTGGAGACAATGATGATCTGGCACATTTTGTCGAGTGGCAGTCGCATAGGATGCTGTGCACTGCATACATATTACTGCATTAGTAATAGGCTGCGAGAGGATGGCACCAAAGGGGAAAGTGCTCAGACGGATAGGTTGATCATTTGTATTCCAGAGCTCAGCAAGTGCTCAATTCACTGATCCAAACCAAACATGTTGAAGTCAAGGCCTGTTTCTATAACATGTTTGATATACAGCTGAGCAGTAACTGAATCAAAACAGCATCTCACTACTGCTGTCTGGTGCCGTACTGGGTGGTGAAAGCAAGTGAAGCTTTTCCTGGCACTGGGGGTATGTTGTATGCAAATGGACTATCTCAGTGGTAAATCTTTAATGTGGCAGACAGAACATTAATTGCATAACTCTCCAGGATCATGTTGCATGCCCGGTTTCCTTAAGTTAAATTATTCCAACAATTCTTCTCTTGATGGAGAATTCCAGGCGTTGCAGTCCTACTGTGTGCCATAAATTAACTCTTCTGCTGTTCAGCTTCAAGTCCTGCCTAAATCCTGGGGCAAATGCCATTCATATTCACAGTATGTATCTAGCTGAGACAAGCCAGTGTGTTTGCTACAGTCTGTATTAATATTCTGAAATACAAACTAATCAGTAATGTGATATAATATGTCTACATTTACAGCATCTCCTTTTTGTAGGATACCAATTCATCTTATGAAAATGAAAAAGCTGCTTATTCAAATCTTTAAACAAGTAAATGCCTGAAGTTCTCTCCCCCTACATGTTATAAAATCAGTTCCTGACACGTACACTATGAGGAAGGATCAGCACTTTGCCCTTTGAGTCAGTACTATATTGAGGCCATACAAACACAGACAGATGTACACACACAAGTACTCACATGCTTTGGTCTGGCAGCCTGCACTGAGACAACCTTCCCTTTTATTGTCTCCCCATAATTTAGTACGAACGTAGCTTTTGCCATGAGCAGGGTACAGCAATTCACCAGAGTCAGGGGTTAACAGCATGCCAATTGAATCCTTTATTTTCTCTGAACATTTTCACCTCTTTTAATCTACCCCCATCTCCACAGATAGGTGAAGATCTCTCAGAAAGAAGCTCCTTTTAAAAGCTGCTCATATTTCTATGTATACGTAGCAGTCACTTTTACTCTTCTAGGGAGAGTTCTAATGTAGTACTTTGCATTGGAATTAAGATGCACTATTTTAGACATATTAGTTCCATTTGCAAAATGAAAAAGAAAGCTCAGTTCTTTTCAAAAGGAAAGCTCAGCATCTCCCCAGATAGATTTCATTTGATAGTCTAATACCTTGGCCTTGCTCCCATGGTTCCTTACTACAGTATACTTTTATCCTTCAAGAGAATTGGTCCTCTTGAAAACACAGCAGGTGGAAAAAGAAAAGCAGACAAAAAAAGAGACATTTTTAATAAAATGTTGGACTGAAAAAAAGGTGGTTAAAAATGGGGAAAGATCAGGATTGTATAGAAAAGATAGTTTATTTGCCAAACTAAGATTATTTTTAGGCTTCAGTGAATTGCCTCTTACACTCTTTCAACAATATACATGAGAAGGAGGTGCAAGACTGTCCACACCAACAAGTAAGTGAGGAAGCCATGTCTTTCTGACAAAAATGTTTGGTAGAAGGCATGCCCTCTGTGACCTGATTTATGTCCAAGACAAGCAGCAATTAGAACAGAAGAGGTGAAAAAAGCTTATTTTCATGGTTTACTTAAAATTTACATAAACAAACCAACTAAACTACACATAAAAGGATCAGAGTTCACAGAGCCAAGAAAACTTAAATCAAAATGGAAAGTATTCCCTGACCCCATGGCTGTGGGCTGAGCACAACATAAAGAGGAAAATACATCTAGTGAATGTTCTTGTCAGCTTGACTTAGTTAATCTACACGTTTGGAAACAGAAGTGCCTTTAGCTATGCGATGACCTGTCTGCTGGATTTGGGCTTGCAGTATTGAACACAGGTTCAGTCTATGGTTAATTCGAACTTCTGCAACAAAAGTAAGAGACAAAAAGTACTTTTTGTGGTAATCTACCTGCTTGTAACTTGTCTGATAGTCAGCTCAGCAGGTTTTTATTTGTCCTGATCATGTAAAAGAGAATGTCTGTTTGCTTGACCATATAAAGCTCCTTGTACAAATAGGATGCTACAGTATGCAAGCCACACTTTGAAACTGTTAATCTTACATCCATTAAAGAAAATTTGTGGCTTAAATTGTCCCTTGCATTTATGCCCTGCACTTTTAAATCTTTTCCAGACTTTCTTCAGTTAACTTCCTGTGGAAATTATTCTAAAGTATATAAAAATTGTGACAATTTTTTTCCTCAGAGAAACAGATTGCCTAGAAAAGACACGGACCTGTTGAAGCAGGTACAGACTAGGGCCATGGAGATTACAGGAGCTGGGATTTTCCAGTCTGGAGAAGTGAAGGTTTCAATGAGACTTTACAAGAAAGATGGGGACTCATAAGAAAAATGTAGCAAACAGTTTAGTAGGGCCTGTTGTGATAGAACAAGGGGCAATGGTTTTAAACCAAAGAATGGTAGATTTAAGTTAGTTATAAGGAAGAAATTTTTTTGTAATGAGGTAATTTTTATAATGGTAGACACTGAAACAGAGATGTGTTAGATACCCTATCCCTGGAAACATTCAAGGTTAGATTTGATTAGGCTCTGAGAAACCTCACTTGCAGAGGATTGCACTAGATGAACTTTAGAGGTCCTTTCCAATACAAACTATTCTATGATTCTATGATTTATGTGTTTCTGTATCTCTGATTCATGTACTTGTATGCTCAGGCAGGGGGAATCTCTGAAGTGGCCTCTGAAGTGATACAAAAAGAGATGATTTGGAGACACCAATATTTAGATGTCAGCCAATTCCCACTGCTGCCCACATTCCTAGGAATAAGAGGAAAGAGAGGGAAACATTAACTTCTAAAGACACTTATTCATCTCCCAGGGTTCCCTTGTGGAGGTGCTGCTCCTTGGCCCTTCTAATGCAGTGCTGTGCCTAAAGGCATTTGTTATAAAAAGTGACGTGTGCAACACTGCAGTCATTTTTAAGACTGCATAACATCAGCTTGAAGAGGTTTCTTTATAACATATTTAATGGCTGATTATGTAAATAGAACAAAGTTCTTCTTTTTTGTTACATGAGTATGTAATCTCTAAATGTTTACAATCCAAACAACTTGAAAATGTTGGCTTTTTTCCACTTTTAAAGGTTATACACCCTAGTAATCTCCACAAATACCAAACTGCAATAACATGTATTTAAACTTCAAATGTCTCTGGCAAAAAGTTCTGGTTTTAATCATACCCTGGAAAATGTAAATGTAGTTTCAGAGGTGACAAATGTCTTATGGCAAATCAGGTTCTGCCTCCTTTACTCCTACAAATTTGAGCTTAGGAAAAAATCATTCTATTTAAGGAGTAAAACCCTTCATAAGTGAATAAAAGTGGTAGGAACAGTTTCCCTGTTAGCAGATGGCATTTTGATAGCTCTATATATGGCTCTAGATATCCCTCTCCCTGGAGACAGGAGCTATAATTTCATTACAGTGTTCTGAAAAATGGCACAGAGACATTGCAGGGTCTATAAAACCTCTAAATGCAGCAGTGATGCTTATGTCAGCTCTTCCCTTTCCTCAGACTTTATGTGAAATACAGACGTTGTTGGTTAGAAAAATTGACAATCCCCTTTAGTATCTGATCAAGTTGCTGAAATTACATGATTTGGCCCTGGGTACCTGCTTGGACTCCAGTCATTGATGTGTGTGATTTCTGAAACAGTATATATTCTGATCCCAAATCTCTGTTTCTCTGTATAACTACAAGTGCAAAAAGAGGCTGGGGAGATGGGAAGGAGCAGCATTAACATGAGTTATTTCCTGTTGCCTCTGTAGGTCCCCTCAATTCTTCCACATCTGTTCAAACTATGCATGGTTTTCGTGTAGCAGTCTAGTGGTAAATCTAAATATGAAATAGCAGGTAACAACCTGACCCCCACCCAATGGTTCTTGGACAGTTTCTTTCCCCCTCTAAATTAATCTCTTTTCTTTAAAGGCAAGATTAATGCAAGTCAGAAGTGAGAACAGAAGACACTGGTCCCTCCACAAAACTTAATTCTTTTTTTTTCACATGGATGTAGAGGGAAATGATGAATGATCAAAATATTTGGTCTTAAAACTTACTGAATTAAAATTATGTCTCATCTGCCTTCAATATGTATTGATCTGCTTATTGAGAGTGACTGATTCTATCCTTTTCACTAAATAACATCATTGGCTATTTGGTAGATGTGGAAGAAAATCAGATGCTTAGGAAAAAAAAATATAAGGCATTTTAAATTCTAGGTTTTCCTTCATAATTATATTTTCCTTCAAACTCTGTTTTTAAAGCTTGGGAGTAATTCCTGTTTCAATAAAAAAGTATAAATAAGACTACATCTATGTGAAGTATGTATTAGGGTAAACCAAGGCAACTCATTATTTTATCACAGAGCAGGAGTTCATTTTAGAACTTTAAAAATGGGACAGAATAATATTGATCACCACTTTGGTTTTTTTAATTAATATCATTTTTGAAAAGAAATCTGATGGTCCAGTCCTCTGTAAAGCATGTGAAATACTAATTCAGTATATTAGAAGAAGGTTAAAGCATTTTTATCTCATATATTTAATATATTGTAATGGGTTGAAACTGAGTTGATTGACAAGCTTTTAAGCCAATGCACTTTTGCGATTTTTGCATATTTAAACCCCGTGCAAGGGTGGGAAGTTTCCTTTTTGTTCCAGGTCTCCTGCTGGAGGAAGAGAGGGCCTCCAAGCCTCCAAGCCCATCCCGGGCCTGGGCTGGGCTCCTGCCTGCCCCTGCCCCCCTCAGCCTTCTCCCAGAGCCACAGGCAGCTAAAACCACCCATGGACTGCCCCTTAGGTGAATTCATCCGGCTCAGCTTCTGGAGACTGGGGGGCTTCCCTTTCTCTCTCCATGCGGCCCCGCGCAGAGCCGGCGGGAGCAGGCAGAGCCTCTGCAGCCAGCACAGCTCACACTAAGCTGAAAAGAACATCAGTGCAGCCCTGAGGGAGAAGAACATGGCGGCTGCACGGTCAGGGAGAAAGAGAAAGTCGCGTGGCATAACGCTAAAGATGGCGGCGGGAGAAAAAGGGTGTGTGCGTTCCGGCACCAATCTTAAAAACCCTTCTAGCAGCTGCGGGAAACTCTTGAAATCATTTTGAAGTATGGGGAGATGAAAAATCCATGCCTGTGAGAATTACGTTGCAGCTTGTGAATGCTGCAGATGTCAGAAAATGCCTATGCCAGGCTATGTAGTTGTGAAGCAGCTTTTAGAGATTTGTGAAGAAGCAGAGAACCTTTGTGTTTAAGCTGGAAGAATTCATCTTTAAAAAGACTTGTAACCCCATGTGATGGCCCATGATTGCAGTATGAATATAGTGTGGAATTGTCATGGGAGAGATATTTCACTTCAGTAGATAATTTCTGGGCAGACTACTGAGTTGTGAAGGATTTTCACAGCATAGCAGAAGGGAACCCTTTTCCCTAAGCATAAGAAGGAGACTTTTAAGAAATGCAACACCAACCAAAATTGTTACCCTTTTTGCGAGGTGGTAAAAGGAGGGGGGAGTGCTGGAGGGAAGAGGGTTTTGCTTTAACTTCTTACTATTTCTTGTTACTTTTAACTCTGTTAATAATAAACCTCTTTACATTCTTTAAAGTTTTAGGCCTGCTTTGCATTTCTTCTAATCCTTATCTCACAGAATAAAATAGATGCGATCAAAACCACTACACTAAATTGGTGTTTCTGCCCTGTTTGCAAACTGAACCTGCTACATATATTTATGAAATATATATTAAATTTATGAAAAATATATTTATATATTTCATAAATTGCTTATGAGTTTCTAAAGCACAGGAAAGTGTCAACATGCTTTCTGCTACAGAAAAACACACAGCAGTCTCAAAAATGTGTATGTACCATATAGAATATTAATTTTTAGAACTGGTAGTATAGTATTTGGACTTACTCTAATCTGCGAATATTTTGCATCAGGAAAATTTATGAAGACAGACTAAATCTTGGCAGTTTATACATCCTATCAATTTGCTTTAGGCGAAGATAAAACCTCTGTTTAAGGCTATCAGAAATTTTTTGTAGAAAATTGCTAATGAATTAATGATGATCTCTGCAGACTGAGACTCCAGGCATCTGTTACATTTTGCCACACTGTCAGCCATCTTGATCAACAGATTTGAAAAATCAGAAGCTTGCACCGCTTTGCGAAAACAGTGATAGACCTAAATTTTGTGAGATGGTCTGTGTGAAAGTGGAACATTTAGCCTGAACACTTTGTCAAAACCCAACAAAAATAGAAAAAAAAATTGCAAAAAAGTGTCCTCTCTTACTAAGCTCTATTAGCATTTCATTAAAAATTGACTTGGTGGAATCTTAGTCAAACTGTCTGCAACTACTTGCATATTGTCCAAATCAAGATTAAATCTTGACAGAAGAATCAGACCTGTGCCCAGGTATAATTCTGCTGGTTAGCAAGCAGCACCTTCAAGGCTACAGTTTCTATCCACCAGTCCTGAAGCTGGGACAAAGCACAGATTGCTCAATTGAAACCTTAGTTTCACTGGAGTGCATAATATATGCTAAAGGGTTCAAGGAAATAAAAAGAGGATAATGGGTCCTTTGTTCTGCTATAGCTGTGTACGATTTGCAAAGAGTTGTTTAATTCTGACTGATTTTCTCTTGATATCATGTTTGCATGTTTTTAAGCTTGGCTATGCTAGTGAACTTTTAAATCAGCAGTGAACAATATTCTACTAAAGTTGAATGCTTATTCTGCAGTTTTCAAGTTATTGCATGCAACTTGCAGAAGTATTTATTTTGTTAACTCTCCCAAGTGCATAAACACTATTAATGACTAACGGTTCCCTCTACTAGACAACTGACTTAGTACTGACCTACTGACCATTTTTTCTTCACCTTAAACAGTAAGATTTTTATTTTTGATTTCCTGCCACCCCAATGGAAAATATTTTCAGAGCCAAAACCTTTTTTTTCTTGCAAAACACAGAATTACTTGTGGGCTCTGAAGATCAGGATTTGCAGAGTTCTGTCACTTTCTACAAAATCTGCCCTGACTAGTCATGTCAGCAGAAGTGCCTTTGTGATGCATATAAGATACAAACAGACAAAGACATAAAATGCAAAATACAGAAATTAATGTAAGATGTAAAGTACTATATATACATATATGTATATATATATATAAAATTACTAGCCCATGCAGTTTGTTTTTCTGAAATTCTAAGCAGTTGTATATCTTCTTGCTTTAAAACCAAGATGATTCAAGCCAGACAACTTTTTCTTGTTTTTACACTACTCAGTCAATTCCCTAAAGAAATGAGTGTTAAACCCTGGCCCCTGGCCATTTGTTATATGTTAATTTCTACGTTCTCTATGATTTCTCATCTTACCTCCTTATAGATACCCACTACTTAATAGGACTTTTTAATAAACATATAAGGTATTATCACTGCTCATGTTTGAGGTTTAATGTCATTTTAGTCCAAGGAGCTGGCTCAGGGATTCTCATTCCATAATATTTTATTTGCTCCTAAGAAGAACATCTCTATCACTGATAACAGTGCTGTGTTAGTTGTGTCCAAATATGTCTGTGTCGTTATATTCAAAGTGCCTTTTCTCAGACAGAACTCATAGTTCCCTTGTGTTTTGTTTTGAAGAAGAAAGAAACTGTTAAGCTTCTAAATGGTTATATTCACTTCAGTGTTTGCTGGTCTGTTATTTGTTTTCATTACTTCAACCATGCTTGCCCACTAAAGGTGTCCCACACAATATGCTCTCGCACCAGATTAGCTGGAGACAAACTCTTTATTGTTGATAGCAAAAACTGACTCACTTGACATTGTCGATTTTGGAATGCACTTGGCTTCCTAATCTACTAGAATTCTGCTTATTTTTGTATACAGTGTAGATCTCAGAACAATAGTTTTGATGTACACAAATAAACATTTAGTATGGATGGGTCATGACCCAGGGGAAGAATTTTTTTTCATGGTGTATTTCTTAGATCATGAAATTATGTGAAGGACCCTATAACCTAACAGAAAAAAAAAAAACCTGCAAAAAAACCCCACATGTAAAATGTCTAAAATTTCAGGTCAGAGTTCAAACTGGAAATCAAATTTCCCCCTCCCTTTTTTTTTAAGGTAATAACTAGATAGCAAACGTAACTCCCAGAGGGTAGGCTAAATCTCAGGCAGGCAAAGTCTTTAAATCTGGGCAACAGTCTAGGTAGATGCAGGAATCATTGTCTGAAAGCAATAAATGAGATTATACTGAATGACCATTGTGATCCCTTTTGAACTCACCTATCTGTGAAAAAGAAAATTACTCTCTCTGATTGTCTTGTGGCAATTTGGTCTGTCACATACTGTACATTATCTTGAGACAAATAAAACCACAGGAAGGAAAATTGGAAGCCAATATTTGGACTAGAAAATGCAACAGATGTTAAAATGTTAATATTCAGTTATATGCCCGGCTGTAGAACATATGTCAAATCTTCAAGAATCCAGACACTTGAACTTGTAGTGATTGAACACAGAAATTTTTAGAAATAAAGCTCAATGTTACTGTAGGTAATCTAATAAAAAAGACAAAGCTCCCAAACTAAATCTGATGCTTGGTCCTCTCTTTGCCCTGGGGGAACTAAATATCATGCTGTAGATATGCACACTCTTTTGAAGTGCCTGAAAAACTTTGCTGGCGGTCCTTTCAGTAAACAGCTGAGAAATACCATTTAGTGTATTTGATACTATTCCTATCAAACCTATTTGTTGGTAAGATGCACATCCATTTCCAGAAGCAGGTAGGGCGACCAAGAGATAAAAGCTGAAAAATCCCACCTTCTTCAGAGAAGTAACTAAAGAAGAACAGGAAAAAGAGAAAAGACTTTAATAAAATAAAGAATGGTGAAATGTATGCTTTAAACACATAATTGGCTGTGTTCCACTAGGAATTTTAAATGCTGCCTTCCTTAACGCTTAACAGTTGGCCCATATTTTTTCTGTGAATGTTGTCTCAATTATTTAATGATTTTTACTTTCTCCTTTTTTGTTTGTCGGCACTGACATTGACCCAACCTATCCACCGACTACATGTTGTCTTAAATAGCTTATCTTGGAACCAGATCTCAGCAGATATTTGTGTAACATCTAGCACAATAGTGTAAGGACCTAACACAAATTGTGATTAAATAAAATATTGGTGCTGTTCATGTCTCTGGACATGTTCAGGGATGAAGGGAAGGTCAACATAAAATCGAATTTCTACCTGAATTGCTCATTTAAAAAAATTCATCCACTTAAACAGTACTAATATTTCATGCTAAATTTTAAAGTTACACCTGAAACGATTCCCGTTAAATTCCATATTGGGCTTTAAATTCATGATCTTTGTAAAAGAAAGGGATTTTTTTAACTATGCTTTAATCTTTCAGTGTTGTTTTTGAGATCTGAAACCATCCTTGCTGTCAATAGATGTAATTAAAAAAAGAATGATTGTAGAAAGGGGAATCATCTAGGTTTTTTTGATGAAGAAAGCAAAATAAGGATCCTGGATCTGATATATCATAATTAGCAATTTTATTTGGAAGCATGATTGTTTCTGTGGGTTAAATTGACAGCAGGATGTATTTGACTATATAATTTTTTTTTTGGTCTTTTAGGCTGAACTTGTTCAGGAAAGAAAACCTTTTGGAATTTTTATTTTCTGAATCTTCTGACAAAGTGTAATTTAAAAAAAAAAGAGTAAAAATATATAAAGACAACCCCACCCAAACATCCATACACACGTACACACACACACACACACACACACACGTACATGCACACACTCTTGGATGTTTGGATTCATTACAGGCAAGGGGATTGTGTGGAGCATGATTTTTTTTTAGGTACCAATAACCCAGGAATATTAAGGAGGTTTTAGCCCCAAGCCACTGTCCATCATTCAATCTCAGTCCAGCAATCTCACCCTAGTGAGACACACCATGTCTGCAAATGCAGCACTGCAGAGCTCTCACCTCCCCAAAAGCAATTATCTTGACCTAACTGCACCTCCCGTGGAGCTTTCCTGCAGCTTCAGCCCCATACTATGGTTTGGTTGGCATTGTGTAATGCATCACCACCTGCTTACTGACAATTAGTGTGGCCCTCTTTTTATATAGCAAGTTGGGTTTTTCACCTCTTAGAGAAGTGGTGACCCTACTTTCTCCATCTTCTTCTTAGCTGGGACACTTTTCAAGACAGTAGGGACTGCAGAGTACCATGAGACTTGATTTTAAGAGGCAAGTGACCAAAGTAAGCACTGAGACTTCAATGTTGAGTGCCTTGATTTGCTCATGCTATAAAAAGGGAATCGATTCCACTTCTTTCAAAAAGCTATTTTGTACAGTCAGACTAATACAGGACCACTACTTTCCAAGACTACTTTTGCTCCTTCTGGCTTCCTCCTGACTTTGTTTCCTCACTACATACTAAAACAATCACCTTAACTACACAGAGCTGTGCTGCCTTTATGAAGCCATTAGAGTGGACAGACAATATTTCTGTTCATGGAAACTCATCTATAATTGCTTCATCTCCATTAGTAATCTTTCCACTAGCATGACTGGATTCCACTCAAAACACCATTGTGCAGCAGGCCTTTATAAATGTTCATGCATAGAACTACAATCCATTGTTAGACATTACTATTCAATGTTTTTTAATGAACTACGGAAGTCTTGTACAGGAATTTCTTCAGCTAAGGTTATCTCAGAATTGAAGAGTGAGGAGAGACTCTATATTTCATAGAATCCTAGAATCACTTTGGTTAGAAAAGACCTTTATGTTTAGAGCTTCCAACTGCAAACCTAACATTGCCAAGTTGACCACTAAACCATGTCCCTACAAGCCACAACTACCCATTTTTTACATAACTCCAGGGATGGAGATTTGAGACTGGGAGAGATGTGGAAAAGTATCAGCCTAAAAATTGTAACCCAAAGATTATATAAATCATATTTCTAAAGGGCATGTCTGTATAATTTCAGTTTAATAATGTCTATATGATTTCAGTCAACTCATGATTTGAGTTGACTGTTAATTTTTTTTTCAAAACTGGATGAATCTTTTGCAATAAATAAATCTTCTTTTTTTGTCGGTTATGTTCCAGAATTGCAAATCATGTAGAGTAGCAAAGTGACTCAACTACCTTTCAGTATGTTCTGCTTAAAATCCGTACCTGTCTACATACAATTTTGCAGACTTAGCTTTCTGTATGCTTGCCATTAGAGAATATTCTGTGGAAGCAAGTCTTTCAACTATAGGAAAGCTCCAAGATGGAATTTACAAGAGGCTAGGATATATTTAGTATCGTGTACTAAAACTGCTGAAGACTGAAAAAAGCTCTTCATATTTATTATTATGACCACACAGTATAAATCACTGAGAAATGTTATAATGATTAGATCTATAAGGCTACAAAATGTTGGGATTATTACTATGAGGTAAAAAAAAATCAATAATATGCAGCTTTAAGGATAATTTTTCTGTCTCTTGTACTAATTGCCTTCATAGAGCTCCAGAGTCTATTTCATGAGAACTTTAGCAAGCAAAAGCATCAGAAATTGCATCCATAAAAAGAAACAAAAGTAAAAGACACTTCATGTAGTCTCCTACATGTAATTACATTTTGATGTCCCTGATTCATGTACTTGAGATCATTGTACTTCTGGTGGATTTATATTGTTGTTCATAGATTGCCAATGAAGAGAAACCGAAGAAATACTGAAGGTTACTGTATTGTGGGAGGATTTTGTAAAGGGATGTCCCTAATGGAAATACTGTTTTTTTTTTAACTAGGCAAAAGGCTAAGCAGTATAATCAATCTATATCCCCAAACCTGCTGAGGAATAAAGCAAGATCCCACAATAGATCCAAAAGAGTTTTCATATTTTTGGTGTCTCAGCTGGAAACTCAGCCAAGTAACATAGAAAAGCAATCATACCTCTTTTTATTAAAATGTTCAGACTATTTCATGTTGCACTGGTTTTTATTAAAAACCCCATCTACTCATAGAGCTTACATGCTTATAGATCAATGGAGTTTTAAATCAGAAAGTTAATGTCTCTGCAGGTGACAGTGGGCCCAGTGGCACTCCAAGTATGTGCCCAATTGCATAAAAAGTATGTGCAGCTGATGGACGTGTAGCTCACAGCAGCAGTGTAGACTGAAATGTTCTTCATTTTACTATCAAGACATTGTAAATATCTTTTGTAAATTAGAACAAAAATAGCCAAGGACTAAAAATTGTCCAGCTACCATCTCAGTAATGTAGAAGTTAATTGAGTTGGTTTTGTTATACTGCAAAAAGTACTGACCCAGCAAATTGCCAGCAAACAACAACTGTTGATATAAACCTTCACCTCTTGGAGGCAATTTCTATTTCTTATAAAATATTGCTGTTGAAGCCTCACTGTCACTGTCACCTACTAAACCCCAAATGCCAGACTGTACTCTGTTCTGATGCTAAGTGTCATGAGGTGTCAAGTTCAGGATAACTCTCTGTATAGAGGACATGAACTCCTGATCTGACATAGATTTCTTCTAGACTACACTAAGAGAAAGTATTATTCTGTGTCCTTCAGCACCAGCTCATGTCTTGGGAGTGGTCATCCACTCTGACTCTCCAGCCTCTAGGAGACATCATCTGTAGAGTTGACACTTGAATTTTATAGGGAATTTCTTCACCTCCTGGGATAAGGATCTTGAGTACTTTATAGATCAACAGCCCAACAGCTTGTTTTGAATTTGCTTAAGCTGATCTACAGACTACTTCTAAATGAAGCAGGACAGAAGTTGTTTTTTAGCTCTGAGTTTGTGTTCTGTCTCACATTGGTCAGACTTTCCTCCTTCCCAAACACAGTTGTCACACATCTTTAGGAATAGTTTCTGACATGTAAAGGACATCCAAACAATGTCCAAATGTAATCTGAAAGAGCAGTAGTTTACATGAGTCAAGTTTGTGTTAGGGACCATGCTGATATTTAACCAGTGTGGATGTTTGTGAGCTATGGACTGTTTAGTAGCATATAGTCACAAGAGCCTATGCTCAGTTCTGTTGCTATTTAAATAGATCTCTGAATGGCCACCTATGTGGTCCTGCTCCCAAAGTGCTTAAATAATGAGAACATAAGCATAGCCCCAGAGACCTCAGCTGGACAAAGCCTCTATGTATTGGGCCCCACACAACCTTTATTTGCGCCAAGCATGTCTCACCACAGTGAGTCAAGAGGATTAGCTTGTTCTTCCCTGGGTGGTGGAGCAAAGAGAAACTTTAGCCTAAAAAAAAATTAATGATGAGAGAATCTTGTGTCAGCAAAGCCAAGTGAAAACAAAGCTGCATTATCCTAGATGGCATTAATGCAGATATTACAGTGAGGGCAGAGCATTTCATTTCAACTTTTCCCCTCTTAGTTAGCACAGACCTGAAAGTCAAAACAAGTTAACAGTCTCTCATTGCAAGGACCAGGGCAAAATAAAATAAACTAAAAATATAGGCTTTCTATATTTGCTTTACAAAAAGTGCCAGTCAAGACACTGGAATTCTAAGAAGATTCCCTCAGTCGAAAATATGTTAGTTCTGGTTCGGGGCCTCCAAGGGCATCCTGTCACCCGGCCAAATGGGGCAATTGCCTTGAGGACAGGGAAGCTGTTGATAAAATTTGCACAGCAGTGCTAGCTATGAGAGTGCAGAAGGCACAAAATGATTTCTTCAGGGTAGTGAACCAGGCAAGGTTCATCCAAGGATCCTCTGGATGGTGTCCTGTCATTATGCTTCTTAATCATAGAGTAAATTAATCAGTGCTTCCATTGTCTAATTACTATAAGATAATTAGAAACAATTAAAATTATATATACAGACATGTCCTTCTTTGGCTTACTTATGTCATTGATTAACATATCTTTAGCCATTTGTTAAGCAGTTAAAATAAACCAGTAAGGTAAGGAAAAATGGCTCATTTTGGCCACTGTAATGAAACTCCTTTGTAGCATAAATGGAGAGAGATGACAAATCTAGGTCTCTTTTTCTTCCCTTTTCCAATTGATCATCGGTCAGCTGGTCTTCTGTTTACTTGGTTTTTAAACTGATTTATACAGGGAACAAGTATATATGTTTGGGTATGTCTAATCTAAGAGAGTCCTAAAAAAAGAAGCTGTAGATCACAGAAGCTTATAAACTAAAAATCAGTGCTGATGGGAACAGAATAGAGATGATGTGGACTATAGTGAAGAAAGAAATAAGATGTGAGAACTTCAGTAATGGACATCCCTATCTTGTGCTGCGTGTTCTGTTATCTCTTATTCAGTCTTCCTGGCACCAAAGGTGGTGTTTTCAGGAGAGTAACAGAAGCAGAAGTAGCACCAGGTGGTGTGCTCCTCACAGCATGTGCTAGAAAGTGCCTAAATGAAGCTCTGGGTGTTCTGTTGAGTAGCAACAGCTCCTAGATTTGAAGTGAGGTGGACAACAAGTTGAAGAATGTAAGTCTAAAAGATTTTGTGCTGCTTATGAATGGCAGATTAGCAGCATGAAAAAAACCAAACCAAACCTGATAAAACTCAAAGACTGTGCTTGGGAAGAATTTTCTTTGCCTTCCTTGGTCCAACACTTTGGCATTTTGCACTAAATTGGAGTGATGAAACAATCAATTTATGATATTTAAATTTCTTTATTTGCTTGCTCCTTGTTTTGTTTGCCTTTTCCTTTTTTTTTTCTTTGGACTAGTTATTTACCTAACTATTTCTATAAGTTAAGCTAGCAGATGTCAGATATGCAGGAAGGAAATTCGCCATAGGAATCTGCAGGTACTCCTTCCTAGGAAATAAAACAACACAGCATGGAAGTGGAAGACAACTACTGCTCTATAATATAGATTACAATTTAGTATGCAAAGCCTGCTTTTTTCTCATTGATCCGTAGTGAATTAAATACCAGACTCAAAGCAAAGTTTGGGGCCTCTTCTCAAAGTAGGCTGATTTTTCTTGTCAGTTAATGCCATAGCTGGGAATCTTCTAGAGAAAGTCAGCTTTTACTTTAAATGATTATAGATGATATTTCCTTAGAAAATGAGGAGAATGTGCATTCTCAAGAAAGAACATTTCAATATGCTGAATTTACAAGCACTTTATACAAAGTAGAAATTTTAAAACTAAAGTCTGTGTTAACAAGTAGTACAGACTAGTAGGACCAAATGTGCAGGATGAAAGAGTGATGAGAAACTATTTTACAAATATCAATTTCACGCTTTTCCTTAACTTCAGGCTCACTGTGGTCTGCTCCACTGGACTGAATGCCCACTGGTGGCTAGAGAGCAATCGAATTGATCCTGAATCACACGTTCCAGTTTAATGTCAACCAGAAGATTCAAGCTTAAGCTCCCAGGGCTCTAATATATGACCAATGTCCAGATGACTGTCAGAAGTGCACTTCTTGCCTGAACTAAAACACTTCTGTTGATGAGTCCTAAGCTAACTTTTAGGTTAGGTTAACCTGGCCTAGGTTACAAGCTGCAGAAACTAAAACAGTTCTGAGTGCAGTATCAGAGCCGGGAGTGCTCTATTTATTCATTTCTCAGAAGCAGTATTTGAGATAATAAAAGACACTAATTCTGTCATCTGCGACTTGATTTTTTTTCCCTCTTCCCCTATAATGACTTTATGGGGCACATGCTATTTACTTATGTGGAACCCCAAATGAAAAATGTACTTCTCAGAAGGATTTTAACCAAGATAAAGACTATGTAAATGAATAGATTTTCTCAGATATGATTCTTATAGATTTTATGTGTGCTATACTGGTTTTTGTGCAAATAAGGTTGTGATTAAAATTATCTAGGCAAAGACATTTTAAATTTTACAATTAAAACAAAATTAAAAAGTAATTTGAACTTGGACTAGCATTAAAACAAATTTAGAAAAGGAAAATTCAGAGGCAAGGCCTTAAAATACCTTGAAAACCTTATTTCTTTCCTGGATTAGCAAGACTTCCTAACACCTTGTCTGCACTTGCAAATGACAGAGGTGGTCTCTATACAGGGGAATGGAGAAAGTGCTTTTTGCAGGTGTCTTCCAGCTCTGCTTGGTTGGCTTTAGCTGCATAGGGTTCTTTTGAGAACTTCACATTCAGTGTTTATCATAATAAAATTAATGAGCTATGAAGAAGATGTATCAGTGAGGCTTTTTATAGAGTCTTGAATATCTGCTTCCAGTTTATATAGGGGTTCATGCTTGATCTTTAATTCCACTGCAAGATGCAGGCAATAGAGGTTTTTGCAATACTCTCCAAAACCAAGAAAACCAGAATGACATAAATGTAATTGGACAAATTATTCTGATTTTCATAGAGATAAGTATTTCGCTATCGATCTCTCGACAATGCCCAGACAGTGGACTAGATTCATGTGTATGTAAGCCATAATCACACAGATTTCACAAAGCATTATATGTGGTCCATATGGACACCATGTGAATGTTTTTGTGCCTGTACAATGATCAGCTACCATAAGATAACTTCCATTTAGTTTCCTCTGGAGTACATGAAATGTTGACAAAGGGAACAGCATGTGCTGAACATTAATTGGCACCAGACAAACTCATTATTCTCTGAAAGATATTGTTCATCAATAGACAACCATCTGCATTGTATTTACATAAGTAACTATTGGTTTCTTTTTTAATACCATGCTGGATCGTTGACAAAATAGCAAGATGTTCCTAATACAACCACTTTGATTATACATTCAGTTGAATAAACCAGGTAGTAAATATGTACTACTGTGAGTTAATTTTCTGATGGTCAAATGAATTTCTGTCAAAAACGGTATGGAAAAAAATGTAGTAAAACATAAGAATGTTTGCTTTGGTGTAGTGAGAAGTCTTTCTAGGTCAGAAACCTGTCCCTGGTTGTGAAAACTAATATATATTTAAGCAAAGAATATAAGATGAAGGCAGTCCCTTTTCCAGCTTTTGATATTTGAAAGCTTAGAGGTTTCTTTAAAAAGGATGGGATCTATGACACCATGTTTGATAGTCCATGAAATTGTTTTGCCTACATATGCTTTTTGACATGAATAAGAATCTAGTCTTTTGGTGTTTTCAATTTTCTATAAAATTTCTTTCACTTTGCATAATAATCTCCAACTTCAACTATTTCTACTCCTGTATTTTTTATGAGCAAAATGCCCTTGTGCACTTTCGCCTAGTCTTATGGATCTTACTGTGTAAACTTGAAAAATGCTCGTTCAAATATTGTCTACTTGGATTCAGTCCTACCCTTCCCTCTATTGCTGGTATCCAAAGGTCACCCACAACTCACTCCACCCTTACCTCGATAACTTACGGAGTTTTCCACTCTTTCCTCATGCAGGTGGATCTTTGCCTGGTCTTCCCTGGCAACAGAAGCCCATCTACTTAACTCTACATTTACTCTCAGTTTGGAATTGTAGATGAGGATATATCAGCTACAATTAGTATAGTTTGATAGTAGAGTATTCTTCCTGCTAAGTGTGCTTAATTTTTTTTTCATCTAAAAAGTTTAAGATTCCTTAAATTTTAAAATGTAACCTACTATTTCTGAGCTTTTATAATTGATTGAGAGTGAAAAAAGGAATTTATCACCCCATTTTTGAGAACAGGAAATGCCTTTTTTACTGTGTTTATTATGGACAATTTCTATTTCAACTTCATGCCAGACATGATGCAAATCATATAGGAGGGTCATGTTGACATTTATTGACATCTTAGTTCATTGGACAGTTGGAAGAAAATTCTTATTAATTGAAAATTACTCCACAATTGGCTAGCACCTTTTGTTTTTCTCAAAGAAATTATATATGACATCTAATGTTCAATTCTATTGATCAGTTAAAATTTTCTAGACTTCACTTTACTGTTAAAAAAAGTGTAAACCCTGTATAGTTCATTGGTTCCTGTCAATTTTTACAAAATATCCTGATGGTTCCTGAGGGGAAAAATGTCTGAAGACCCTTTTAGGTTCTTTGCTTTTGTTGTCCTGGTGCTCAAAAAACTATTCATAAAAGTTTTTTTGAGAAAGAGCAGTAGAGAGAAGTGAAAAATCCCTGTCAATCTGCATTACTTTCTGTGACTGTACAGTGCGAATGAAACAAATTAGGTACTGACAAATATTACAGATACAATGATGATCTACATGGCAGACTTCACACTGAAGAAAGCATATCTTAATTACCAATGTGGGTACATCAACTACACTTGATGGGCTTGGCATGCTTACATTAGCCTGCTATTAGAAGGCGTGGCTTTTCATTTAGTACCAGTGACTCCATTGTCAGTGAAATCTTTTCTTCCTGGTTTAACATGATCTGGGTCAGACATCTTACGTGGTTCACACTGCAGCTGCACAATGAACTTTGCTGAACTAAAGAAAGAGAGAAATAGGCATAGGAAGCAGAGGTTCAGTTGTTTACAGTGCCATATTACAAAGTTTTATTGTGACGGTGGAACTACAGATTTGCAGTAGTTCCTCATTTCATAGTTCATCTCTAATACCCAAGTTTCTAAGCAAAATAACACCTTAACAGGAAAAGTAGTTTAACACTATTTCATTTAAATTTAGTATGTTAATACAAAGTAACTAACACAACAGTTTTCAAAGTTCAGGTATATCCTTTTGAAACCAAATAAATGCAAGATGATCTTGGGAGCTGTGTTTTGGTCTTACACACAACTGAGAGTCACGACACAGTGTTAATATAATACTGTATCTTGTCTTCATATGGACATTATGGAAAGAAGTATTTTGTCCTAGACTTGCAGGAACAATGACAATGTGTAGGAGATGTTCTTTAATTAGGTCATAACTTTGTCAGTCTAACTCCCCTGGGGATCACCTCCCAGTGTTGCTTAGAATATAGGTCTTTATTTCTGTCTTGGACATTTCCATTTCCTAGCAGGTAGGGGGGTGGGCAGCTGTCATTCTTCACCACTCCAAACCCAATTTCAGTTCCTTATTCTGACTCCTACAGTCTTCCCATTTATAGAGGTTAAGAGGTGAGAAAAAAAGAGGTCATTATTTCATTTTCCTGTGTGACGTGAGAAGGGTTGCTGCATACTGTTATCTTTGCCTGAATATGAAGGAGCTGTTAGAGAGAATTGTTGCTTTAACCCAGACTTACCTGTTTTAATGCGTGTAATTAAACAATTAATATAGCCTGTTAATGGGAATCAAAATACTACAAAAAGGCAGGGTTTTCTTACTCAGGATGAATGACAGATGATGATTTCTGCTGCTCTTCATGACATCTTTGACGCTGTTAAAATTGCCTTTGACAGGAGTGCTGATGTTAAAAGTTTTTTGCAAAATTTTTAATGGAGTCTAAGAATCAGAGCATTCAAGACTTAAAACTATCCTTATAAATTTCTTCTCCCATACAACTGCTTTTCAGAAAAATTTAATGCAAGTCAAAATGTCTAATCCTAGAGAAAGTTAAGGGTCCAATTCCTTCTTAAATGAGAATAGAAGGCAAATATCTGGTTTAGAGTTTGAAGAGGTTTTTAATTTTTCTTACTGCAACATATTAGAGTAAGTGATCTTCAAAAGGTTTATTGTTGGAATACAGGTAGGAAAAATATTTTTGTGGCCATACCTACTCTCACTTCAGAATATTTTTTTTGCTAGGGCATCTACTTCTATGCTTGAAGAGAAATATAAGATGGGCATTGAAATAATTTTTTTGTGGGAGAGAAGAAAAATAAATTTACTTATGGAATTTGAATCTCAAGGGCAGAAATCTTGAAGATCTTTTGCAAACAAGGAGGATGGTATGATGGTATCAGCTTTTGGTGGTGGTCATGAGAAGCTGTGTCACTGATTTTTGTATTTATGTCACAAAGCAAAACTGAGTTGTATTAAAATATAATTTTAGTTTGACTGCTACATTCTGCTGTATAAATTGTGAGTTTTAATAATGTCTTTTTTTCTCCTTGAAACATAGAAAAAGGGTATAAAGCCATAAAGTAGAGAAATTTATCAAAATGTTACATTCTGATTCTGTTGTGTCAAATTTTATACTGGAGTTCATATAAACTCTGTATCAATCAACTGAGTTTGAAGACTATAACAGGCATTTTTAAAATGGGATTTTTTTTCCTACAGCCACTATAATAACAGAAGACTATAAATTCAGACTTGATAAATTATTCCCTATTTATAATCAGTGAGGAACCAGTGTGGAAAAGTAGACTAGGTTGCTCAAAGCCCCATTCAATGTGTCCTTGAGGACTTTCAGAGATGAGGCATACACAGCTTCTCTGGGCAATCTGTTCCACCCTCAAAACAAAGAGCTTCCTCCTAATACCTAGTCTAAACCTACTCTCTTTTAGTTTGAATCCATTCCCCCTTGTCCTATCACTACATGCCTTTGTAAAAGATCCCTCTCCATATTTCTTGTATCCCAGAATCATCCTGAGTATCAGTTGTGAAGGTGTTTTTATGAACAGATTACAAAAGTAGGATGTGTATGTACAAGACATTCAGAGATTAATTTTATCAATCATGGAGCAGTGTAGTAGGCAGACAGCTGAGTCCCTACTAATTTTGCATTGAAGCTCAAAGGTTATACTGGAGAACATCAATAGCCTGAGAAATTTTCACTGATAGCTTTCAAACATGCTTAGTGTTTATTTATCAACAATGATATTTGAACAAACAGCTCAGGAAAGTATGTGCTGCCCTTGCTGCTTGGATATGAAGTCCTGTGCTGGCTAAGCTTATTTTTTATCAGGAAGCAAGGGCACGCTGCTGTCTTCTAATCCTGCTGACACTTCAAAGCCAGCTTGGTGTGTCCTTCCTGAGTGTAGAGAAATAGGAGAAGGAGTTTTGCTATATTGCTTCCACTTCCAAGGATGTATATTTGTGTTAACTCCCTTCTTCTATCTTCTCCTAAGAAGTAGAATAACAGAATTTATTCTACACTGGGAGGAACCTGCCTACCTCACTCTAAATCTGTTTTGGATTTAAACAATAGTTAAAAAAAAAGTCAACAAAAATGTGCTTTCATTTCATTAACTTTTTCTCATTACTTGTAGTGCTGTAGAAAGCTCAGAAGCAGAGAGAACCCCAGTGCCTGTAACGACTGACTACATATCACAGGGAAGGTTTAGATGCAGCACTGCTCTGCTACTCTGGCAGAGCTCTTGTGGATTCTACAACATGAAAAATAAGGCCACTGACACTCTTTCAAGTTCTTGAAAGGCCTCTGTCCTAAAATTTTCCATAGGCTATATTTTCCTGTTGCTATTTGCAAGAGGCCAGAGAGTAGTCTTTTATCATACACATGCTGTCTTCTTCTTACTGAACCTTGGGAGCTGTAAAGATTTGAAATAAGGGGTATTTCATCTGTGCAGCATAAGTAGGACTGGATATTAAAGATCTGAAGCACAGTTTGAGCAGCGTGTCTTCACCTGACACTTATAGGAGAGAAATGATAATACAATTTAGGCCTGAGGCCCCAAAACCTTTGGAAAACCTTTTAAAACGTATTTTTTCTTTTGCAAAGTGAAAAAGCAACAAAGTAGAGCTGCTATTTTCTCTTTCCAGAGAAAAGAGCAGACAACAAGCATGGCTGGTGTATTCCCTTTCTGCAGTAGTATCTCTTCCCACAATATCTTACCCATATCTGTGTCCCTCGCTCCTTTAAAGTACTGCTTCCCTTTTTCTCATAAGATTCTTCCCCTTGTTTATCCCTTTCTTATGAGAAATTCAACATCCCCTTCTTTCTTCTTTCCTGATACAAAAGCACCCACTCCATTTTACCTCCCTCCACATAAATATGTATCAGCTGAAATTCCCAGGAAGCCAAGAATTTTGCCAACTGTGGTTAGATGGATATATTTTCTTATTAGAGGATTTTCTGTCTGGGACATAGGTCAGGGCAGGTCAAAGAGTGTTCAGTGCCTCTCAGGTGCAGGGGAGATAAATGCATTGCTTTTAAGATTGTGCATAGACAACTTATGTAGGCCTGTGCTAGACTAAAGGCTAACTGATGTACAGATATATAAAGGGCTGAAAGGTGAAAGGTAGGATACCTAGCCCTTGTTGAAAAAAAAAGGGAAATTAGTAAGACGGGTGGAACTGAGCATAGATGGAGACAGCCTTTTCTCAGAGAAGTACCAACTGAGAAGTTGGAAATACAAATTTGGAGTAAGGTACAAGTTTTCAGAGCTGCACAGTGCCACAGTTCAAATGTTAAGATTTGAAATTTTTTTTGATCCCTGTGCATCCTCACACACTTTTGGTTAAGGACAGCAGTTCTGCAGTACATATACTATCGATAGTGTTTTGTGATAAGTTTGCGAACAGTTTACAACAAAGCAACCGTAAAGATTACCAGACATGCTTTTCTACTCACTGCATCCCATATTAGCAGTAGAAAATCCAGAACATATTACTGTAATCTCTTAGAAAGGAAATATTTGGAAAGTTTTAATGATGTTTTAGTGTGTGGAGATATTAATGTGTATCAAGATTGAAGCCTGATACTGAGACTGCATGTATGGCCTTTAAAGAAGATAAAATGGTTAAATTGCTAACATTCCTGAATATCTCTAGGATTTTTTTTTTTGAGAGTGAATGGGTATTTTTCCATTTTGCACCAGAGTCCTCTCACTTTTCAATGTAAAAATATTAGTTCAAACAAAAGTAGTACTGAGCACACATTTTAGGATTTGAGTAGTCCAGGCAAAAGAAATTGTGCACTTGCACACAAAAATGAACGACCTTGCTTTTTATTGCCTGTCAAATGCAAGGGCATTGCATGTTTTAAATAGTGGGTCTGCTCCAGCTGTAGGAACATTTCTCTTCAGGTGTTGCTGCCTTTGCCACAGTCACATCAGAGATTCTTAGCAAATATATTCCTATTAAAAATTTGCAGACAGCTAACTCTCCTCTAGATTGTTTCTCTTGCTCAGATATGGTAACTTTTCTGGGCCCTCTGCAAAATACATCACTAGGGATTTTGATGTAGACTCAGAACATTCTTCCTTCCAATAAAAGATATGTCCAGCCGTGTGTCTGGCTTCTTGAGCTTCAGGCTGATTCTTTAACTTAATTTTAATGTGTGAGTAAGTTCATTATGAGGGTTAGAGACTTTCAGGGTTCACATTACAATCCAGCTAAACACAATTAATGAAACAGAAACCATGTTAAAAATAATGTTTATTTTGTTTTTGTTTTTGTTTTTGTTTTTTTTTTTTTCAGGACGAACAGAAATGGAATTATCTTACCCTCTGCTCCCATTCTTGCACAATGGAACAGTTGGAATGGCAGTTCTTTTCTTCCAAAAAAAGAGCTGACCTGTCACTTACTGCACATTAAGGATTGCTTAGGACCTTTGCTCCAGTCATATCCAAATAATGTAATGCTTGTTCTTGTTATAAACCTAAAGCCATTTGAAGGCTGGTTTGCTGACCACTGGATACTGCAATGGGCTCTATGGGCCTGATTATGAGTTCCTGAACTTGTACCAGTCAGAAACAAACCTTACTCAGCATATTTGCAGTGCATTCAAGGAATAATGAAAGGCCTTTATTACAAAAACTTACTTTGTTTTGTTAGATTGAAGAAGAAAGAATAATATATTTTTAGACAGTGCCATTCAGACAAGGACTGGGTGATTTCTAGCAATTTCCCCTATATTTAAACTTATGAATATTTTCAGCCTAAAATATGCTATACAAAATTTTATACCTTTACACAAAATAACCTGGTACTCAAACTCTGTAAAACTGCTGTTTTTTAAAAGAGCTATCATTTGAAAAGATGGAATTGGCAGTTTACCCACAGAAGGGCCTAATTTGTGTCTGTCAGTCAGGTGAAATCTGATATATTGCTATGACTAAATATATACACCCATAATGTGGTGTGGCAGCTTAAAAAACTCAAGATGGAGGCTTTTCTAATATTTTCTTGACTTTATTTGCATCATCTGAATGAGTATCTTGCTTCAAAAGAAGACTCTGTGAACAATATAATTATTAAAATCCTGTTTATGGGCAAAAAGATAGCACACGTACGTATAAAGGAAGGATTTCTTGTTGGTAAAAATGAAATCTTAGCAGTCTAATTAAAGAATAATTATTAATCAAATTGTTAGTCAAAATTATTTGTAATTATTGCAAAAAAATCCAAGGTAAATAGATTAAAATTGTTATGCATATTCTTAGTTTCTATCCCTCATCATGGTGTTATGCTCTGTATTCACGTGCTGCTTTGGTCATTGAAAAAAAAAAGTTGTTCATGTAACCCGTTTCTTCTTTCTCAATCTAGGGTCCACCTGGAGTAATTTTAAATGCTTGCTGGTGGGCTTTCACACCTTTGCTCTTTCTTCACTGGTGTGCAGCTGCATGTGACGCCTGAATTTAACTATGAATGGCATGATGGTGCCCTTTATATTTGTTAGATACTATGTGTTCATTCTCCTTGTTAATTCTAAAGCTAGTTTTGTCCAGCTCCAGGTTTACATTTCAGTTAACCCACCACTGGGAAATTGGTCATGAGGTTTCCAGTGCCAAGCCCACGTCCCACTGCTTATCACCTTATCTCCATTTTGCTAGATAAAATCCTAGGTAAATATCTCGCCTGCCTAAAGCAACGTTTTTAAGTCAAGTAGAGTTGAAAAAAGTGCTCAGTTGAAATTCTTATAATTAGTTTCAATTTTTAACCCAATTTTTACTAACTGCCAGAACAGTTGGCTTGGTTTGAAGTCATATCTCTTTGAGCTCAGCAACACCAAGAATTTTAATGGGATCTTTTACTACGCAAGGCAATATGAAAAAGAAACAACACCTAAAATTTTCATTTTGACACTTTTTTCTATTCTTTTGTCTGTTGCATGAACAAAAAACAGTTTCAGAGCAAGAAGCAATTTGGGCTTCTCTCTGGGGACAGTTTGCTGAAGTTAGTTTGGCCTGAATTCTTTCATTTCTGGAATATACTTACTTACCTGAACTTAGATGTCTGCAGAGCAACCTATTCCTTTTGTGTACCTCCTCTTTTCTGCAACAATTATAACATAATTATAACTTGGTTTTGAGATTTTCAGAGAACTGTGCCAATTACAAAAAATGGTTCAAAAGGCACCTTAATAATAGTAAAAAATATCTCTTTTCAACTGTGAGTTACAAGTGATTGCTTTTGGTTGATACCCTCTTACAAGACAATATGAAATGAGGTTTAGGTATGACTAAGTAGGATCTTTATTTTTCCAAATAGAAAGGGATCAAATAGCAGGAAAGAGTAAGAGATAAATAGGAAAGATAGGAACAGAGGAGCTTCTGTTTTTCTGCATGTGTAAAGGTGATCTTTATTTTCCCTTGTGTGCCTTTTGACTTTAAAGAAAGTCGTATGGTTTGTGTGCTAAAATCTGAAGTTTCATTTTAAAGTGGAATATATTTCCATGCCGTTCAAAGTCTTCAGCTATTCTGATGTGTTTAACTTTTTCTTTATAGAAAAACTATGGCAATTTTGTTAATTATGAGAAGATTGGCACAGAGACACTTATCAGAAGAGTGTTTTCATTTGCTATCAGAGCTCTAATCTCCTCAGCCTGAGAAAATCTTAATCTCAACTCAGTTTTCAGCTCATATAACCCATGTAGAGAATTTATCTCAAAACTTTGTAATTTAATACTGTAGCTATAAGTCAAAAATGGCCTTGTTCTTTTGCTACCAGAAATCAGGGTATAACAGAGCAGCCTAGAGGACCAGGTCTGCTTGCAGGCATTGGATTTTGATGTGTTTTTGTGATGCTTTGGTACTGTGTGTTACAGAGGGACTGGCAATTATTCAAATGGAGGAAAAAAGCTAGTAATTCAATTATTTCTAGTCCACTGGAAATTTAAAAAGCTCTTTAAGACAGGTACACCTGAGTCCAGGGGAAAAATTTGAAAGAACTGCTGTCAGACATTTCTGTTAAATGAGACATTTTGTTTCAGTTCTGCAGGGATGATGAAGTGGCAGGAGAATTCTGTTAGATCCCACACCAGAAATGTGCTTTCAGACAACACCTGTATTCTTTGCTAGGCAAAATTTTCACAAAACATGCTACTTCTCTCAAAGTTTATCAGGACAACATTTTTGTTTTGAGAATCATCTATAGGTTCTGAAGAAAAAAATTCTTTGTCCATGAGGGCAGTCAAGTAGATTGAAACCCAGTAGTAGTGACAGCTTGGTTAATGGTCATTGCTCAGTGGAAAAGAAGGACATGGGGTGTAGAGGGGTGGTCCCCCTA
>VZTE01002251.1:16034-30968 GCA_013397775.1 Eulacestoma nigropectus
GGAAAAAAAGGAAAAAAAGGAAAAAATTGGGAAAAATTGGGAAAAATTGGGAAAAATTGGGAAACAAAAAAAATTTTAAAATAAAAAAAATTTAAAATAAAATAACACAAAATATAATATCTCTTTTCTAGAGCTGAACTCAATTCCCACTCCAGGCAGCCAATTTTCCTGATTAACCCAGGATTTTTGTGCAGCTCCTGCTTTTCCTTGGGGCTGAGAGCAGCAGGGAAAGGACCCTGTGGAAGGAGCAGATGGATTTGGGGGGTGGAGGTGACACAAAAGAGGAGAAACCTCTGGTCCCCTTTGCCCTGCAAGGAGCTGGAAACCACTCGAGCCACACGTGGGCAGGTCCTGAAGATGTTCCTTGGATAAAAACACAGCCCAAACGGAAAAACAAATCTTAATGGCTCCTGTGCCATGAAATGTTGGCCATTTCTCCCTCTGGCTCCTCCTCTCTTCTCTTCCAGAGGTGGGAATTGAAGGACTTGATGCACTCCCCACTCTTTAATCTTTGCTTTCCACTCCTTAAATATTAACATCCCACGGCCGCTGGAACAGCACCAACACTTCAATTCCGTTCATCCCACAGGATAAACACAACATCCAGGGATTCCATTTGGGAATTGCAGCTTTTTTTTTTTTTTTTTTTATCTTGAAAGGTTCTTCCCCAAAGCTGGAATTTGTGTTTGGAGTGATGAGGAAGAAACCTCAGGCTGACTTCTCCAAATTGAAGCCACTTGAGAGGAAGAAAAGTAATTAAAGCAGTGCTACTAAATGGCTTTTTTTTTTTTATTTCCACAGGATAGTTTATCAGTGGAAAACAGAAGGAAATTAAAAAAAAACCCAACGCTATAAAAAATTGTATTATATTTCTGTGAAGTAGCACAGAAGGGTTTATTGTTCTAGCACAAATACTTTTAAATTAATGAACTCACAACACTTTTAAATTAATGATTTGATAATACTTTTAAATTAATGACTCCATGATTGACAGAAATGTTCTGAGCCATCTCTCCAAGGTTTTTCATCATTTATGAAATCACTGAGTATTTTTAAGCTGCACTAAGTCCCTGCTGCTTTCATGACACAAATTTGAGGTTGTTGGTTTAAATTATTGGGGAGAAAACAGAGAAATTTGGGGTTTGTTCGACACCTACCTGCCAAATAAATGACATTTTAATCCAATTTAGAGCCGAGAGAGCAGAGCACTGACCTTCCCAAGCCTGCCACACAGTGAACAGCCACACAGCATCCAGGCTCCTCCCGAAATTTGGTTTTCAAAAGGTTCAGCCAGTCGTCCACGATCTGACTGGGGGGTGGTGCTCCATCATCAAACGGCCAGTCCTGAGGAGGGGGAAAAAATTCCATGAAATCCACAACCTCCAGCAGTGGGAGAAGAATCCTGGATTTAGTTAAAAAAAAAGCATAACAGACACAGTTCTGGGGGTGTTTTTCTGGTGGCACAGGAGTTTGTAGGTCGATATTATAACGCAACATTAAATGTTTAACAACCATTTAATTGCATTTTGCAACAAACCCCACATGAACTCCTCTGCAATGGAGGATTTTTTTGAAGAATAGCTGCCCCCGAAATCCCATTTTATTAAAAAAGATGTGAAAATCAATAGGCGTTTTCAAATAAACACGGGAGGGAGGAGAGCTCTGCAGAGCTCCTTTTAAAATCCTATTTGTGCTTCAGGCTCTGTGGAGGGGAAGCTGCTCCTAAAAATTCCCAATTCCAACGGAGCAGCTCCTCCAGCTGCCAGGAATCAGGGAGTCACCAATCACCTGGGTGGTTTTAATTTGGAAAAAAAAAAAACCAACACATTCACAAGCAGAAAGGTGCTCGAATAATGGCAAGAAGTCACATTTTTGCTGTTGAAGGGGCAGCCAGCATTAAACCCAGGCCATCTTTAATATCTATAATCAAAAATGCCATGGAAGCAGCTTCCCATTTTCCTGAGGCTACACAACTCTCCTGGAATTTGTGCTCCACATCTTTCCTTTCAGGCCCAAGCACAACATCCCACAATTTGTCATTTTCTTGGATGTGGAGAGCGCTGGAGAAAGGATGTAAAGAGGGGAAAACCTGTATTTTGTAGTTATTTAGCACTTTTCTTTAGATGACTGTGATGTATTTTACCACAAAAACTCCTGGATTATTCCACAAACTCTGGAAATAGAAGGAAATTGCTTTGAAAGGAGCCCTCTCCCCTCATCAGGCACAAAAAACCCTTTCCTGAAGCACTTTAAGAACAGGTTCTGATGAAATAATACTCTCTGAAACCCAAAAAACACCGGAGTTTTCATTTTGAGATGCACTTCAACACTTCCTGAAGAGCAAACACAGCTCAGAAATGTGCTGCAAGGTGGGAGTGAGTCTGAGAGCTACAAAACCCCCAAAATACTGAAATAGCTTTATAGGGGATGAATTCACCAGGCCTGAAGAGTGCAGAGAACTCCTTTGTTAAACTACTTGGAAAAATAAAAATATCTGGGACAACGCAGCAAAGTAAAAGGCCACAGGAGTAAGATCACGAATCAAAACTTGCTCTTTCTAATAAAAGGCTTTTATGGGATTTTCCACTCCACCCCACAGTGCTGCCTGGATTCTTTTAGGGCTGTGGCACCCCCCGCTCCAGGAAGAGAGGTACAGACTGCGGGATGCTGCTTTTGAAACTGGATTTCTGTGTCTAATTTAAATTAAATCTTTTCCTTCACATCCACACAAGTCCTGGGCTGGACTGAATCAATCCCAGCTGATCCCAGAGCAGCCCAGCATTGATAAAATACAGCCCAGAACGAGGAACGAGAATAATTCTGGCACCAGGGAAGGAACTGCAGCAAAGCTCTGCAGGAGTTTTTTCCTTATTCCGAGTTCTGCCACCTCTGGATTCCTGCTGGACAAGACAGAAAAGCAAATTCTGAGCTGCACGATGAAAACAGTGATTAACAACCAGGATTGCAGAAAGGGAAAACACAGCTCTCCCTGCAGCAGTGGGAAAGGGGAGAGGCAGGAAAGGAAAGGGATTTATCCTCTTTTCCCTTTTTCTGGAATAGCACAACAGCTCCAGGTCTGTCCTGGCTCCAGGTGGTGAAGGAGTGACAGAACTTTGAGGTTATAAAGAACCTTTTTCTTCAAAAGCACTGGAATGAGGAACTCCCAGGGGTGCCTGAATCTGTGCAGGATGAGCCCACAGCTTCCACTTCCATCCTGGAATCCCACAGCAAGGAATTCCCACCTCCAACGGGGCACTTCCACCTGCCTGTGGCATTCTGGTGGCGGCTCTTGAGGGGCACAGAGGGTGAAGAAAATCCCACCCAATAAATCAAAGAGTGAGAGAAGGAGAACAAAGAAACATCCCTTGGATCCTGAGGATGATCAAAGCCACCACAGCCCCTCTGGTTGCCAAAAAAGTGGAAAAAAATCCTCCCAGGGAAAAAAAAAAAATCCCTCCCGGTTTTCCTGACGTGACATTTGTGTTCCGAGCCCTGACACGCGAACACAACCCAGCCCACAGGAACTAAATCCATCCCCAGCTCCTGGATCCCAGCCCTGCTGACAAACACGTGCAGGCAATAGTACTCCTGCACCCAGGGAACAGCTCATTCCCTACTTTCTCACTCTGCCATCTGGAAAAAAGCTCCGGAGCCGCCACGTTCTACCCATGATCCACTCCCAGCTTTGCCAAAACGCTGCCGGTTTCAGGGGTTTCACCCAGTTTTTGACCTGAGCGGGGCTAAAATAGACATTAAATGGTGCTAAAGGAGGCACTGATCTCCCCCAGGCTGTGGTTTTTTATCTTTAATGTTCTTTTTTTACAGGCAAATATTCGCTTTAAATAGAGAGGTGTTATTTTCTCAGCCGGGGGTAACTCAATCCCATTTCGGAGCAGCGACAGGGCTCTGCCTGGAGAAAAAAAAGCAGGAATTCATGGGGAAGAGCAGCTGGATTGATCTCCCTCCTGGAGCAGTGTCCTGAGGCTTTTTAGGCTGAGGGAAATGTCTTCAGACAGGAGATTCTGCTCAAACTGAGAGGCTCCACACCAGGGCAGAGCTGCAGGAAACCCCATTTCCAGGTTTTTTTTAGCAAAGCTTCCTCAAAGAGCAACTTTCGGTTCAAAATTGAGGTTTTAAAGCTTCCTGAGAACCAAAACCCTGATTTAGTTTAGAAACACAGGCTCCAGAGCACTGCCCAGCTCCTGCAGCTGCCCCACGGCCTGCAAAAGGTGGGAATTCCATCCCAGCTCGGGAAGAATCTCCCCTCTGGCACAGGAATTCTCTCCCAAGCCCCAGCTTAACTCGGGGCTCAGAGGGATTCTACAGCACAATTTAATCCTTCCAGCCTCTGGCAGCCTGAGGAGTGTCCCAGGGAGAGCAGTGTGTCCAAAAACACCTCGGTGTCCAAATCCCAGACAGCGCTGGAAGGAGGAAAAACGCAATTCCAGAGGGCAGCCCGGCAAGGAGCGACTTTTCCAACCACACTGAGGCCCACGTGGCTGCCTGGAACTGGAATAAAAGCTTTGCAGGGCTGGAAGCCAAGAAACCTGACTGGCCTGGACGTGGAGTTTTCGCTGATATGCCGGGATACAATTTTTTTCTCCTCATGGAAAACTGCAGGAGTTTTCCTCCGGCTGAGCCACGGAAAGCAAGAGGCAACGCAGAGCTGCAGGAAGGTTGAGGTGCAATTTCTGCCCTCACGACACCCGAGTGTTACTCGCTCCAGCAAAATCAACTGATTATATCAGGCACACTCGAATAATTCCCAAGTATTGCTTGGAAAAACACTGCCTGGAAGCTCGAGGTGAGCACACACCTCTTAAAAAAACCTCCCCTGGAACAGTCAGACACCATTGCACAATGGCAGCTGTGATTAAGCAGGGAAGGAATTCCACCTGCTGAACTGGGAAGTGCCAGTCAGAGGTCAGGAGGGCAGGGTTTGGTGGGATTTTGCGAAGGAATTCTTCCCTAGGAAGGTGGGGAGGGGCTGGGATGGATTTCCCAGAGAAGCTGTGGCTGCCCCATCCCTGGAAGTGTCCAAGGCCAGGTTGGAGCAGCCTGGGATATTGGAAGTGTCCCTGTCCACGGCATGGATGAGCTTTAAGGTCTTTTCCAACCCAAAACATTCCAGGATTCCATGCCTCTCTCCTGCTGCAGCCATTCCCCAGAAATCTGTATGAATGTGTCACCTACAGGCTCAAAAGTGGCACTTTCTGTAAGAGCAAGGGAAGGGAATTTTATCCACATCCTGAGAAAACCAATAGCAAAGCCAAAAAAATGCCGTGTCCAGAGACAAGGACCAAACCAGGCTTCAACCACAGGGCTGAACACCAGATTTCACCGAAATAATCACTAAAAAGCAAAGAAAATATCTCAACAAATCCAAAAACACACAAAGGTCCAGCGAGTTTCTCAAATCCACCTTTACCTGGTGCTACTTTACTTCACTTTTGGCCAAGCCGGACCAGCCTCAAACTCTTGCCCAAAGCATAAAGAGATCCCCACAAGTTCTAGATGTGAAAATTCACATTTTTAGCCAGTTTTCAAGGCAACTCACTAGAACTTGGATTCCTTCTTTCTCGATTGGAGCTTGATCATAAGTGGCATCACAAACTCGCACCAAGGTTGTCACCCCGTACTTCTTCAGCTCCTTGAAGAGAAAGGAAAACACGTGAGCACCGGTGAATTATAAATCTCTTTTTATCAGCTGTAAAACTCAACATTTTCTCCACAGTTTCGGGGCACCGAGGTGACTGCCCAAGGAAGGAGCAAGGAATAAAGTCTGTGAGGACAAGTTACAAGTGAGGGGAGAAATAAGAAACATCTCGGGCAGGGGGAAAAAATTGCAATTATAAGAGCAAAGCTAAAATAGCTGCTCAAATCCTCCAAGCAGCTTCTTCTCCTCTTTAAATAGAAGCCTGGGACTGTTTGCTTCAGCCAGTGTTGACATTTGGAGGCAGGGAGGAACAGAACACACACACCCCACCATATTCCAGCTTCCTGGTAATGCACTATAAGTAGCACTCGGTGCCAGATAAAGAATCAGAGGATCAAACAAAAGCTGCTCCAGTTCACTCTGAAGGTTCATAAACCAAGCAGAATTTCCCCTGGTGTCTGGGCTGAATCCTTACTGCACCTCACCATTAGCAGGGATATCTATTGCAGAGAGACTCCTGAAAAAGGAAGAAAATTCTCAATGATGGGGCGGGGGGGGAATAAAAACAAAAGGATGTGGCTGTGAGTGAAAATGGAGCAGGGATATCTGAGCAGATCCATGTGAAGGGAAGGCACTCAGACACCAGTTGGAGATGACAGGATCCCTCTGGAATGACAAAGACCTGCACACAGCAGATAAAAGCCCTCTTGAGAGAAGCCAGAAGGGCACAAAGATGTGAAATGCACTGAGCTGCTGCTCCTCTGCTGAGCCCATCTGCCACTCGCCCAGAAAATGGAATTTTGCTGTATTTAGGATGTCACTGTGTCAGTCACAGCGTGACCCACAGCACTCAGCTCCTCCTGCAGGGGGACCCAGCAGAGGCCACTTCTCACGGATCAATTCTGGCACCTGAAATCCCTGACAGTTCTGGGATGGACAGGGGACTTGGATAACTCATCCTGTGAATTCAAACTTCAGTTTGAGTCTTGTATTTAATCCTCTGAGGGAAGGGAAAGCTCAGTTCCAACTCTTAACCTGCTCCTTGAAGAGCAGCAGCTGAGCAATGGGTTGATTTATTAAAAACAGTGCATTATTTAATGAAAAAAAACATTTGGAGCCAGGGAATATTAGAAACCAGGACAGAATCATGGAAAAACCAGGAAAGAACAACAGAATCATGGAATGGTTTGGGCGGGAAGGGAACTTAAAGCCCATCCAGTTCCATGGGCAGGGACACCTTCCACTGTCCCAGGTTGCTCCAAACCCTGTCCAGCCTGGCCTTGGACACTGCCAGGGATCCAGGGGCAGCCACAGCTTCTTTGGGAATTCCATCCCAACCCCTCACCACCCTTACAGGGAGGAATTGCCTGTATTTTTAACCTAAATTTTCCCTTTTCCAATTTGAACTCATTACTCTTGTCCAAGGAGTAAATCCTTGATGGCAAGGGGGGGGGGGGGTGTTTGTATCCCAAAACTGAAGCTCATCCCAGCCAAGAAATGCAGGAATTCAGAAAAAAATCATCAGTGGCTCAGAAAAAAACAATCAGTGGCTTCTCTCCTCACACTGTGAGGAGAATGTGAATAATAAAGACAAAAACCCCTCCAATTTCAAGTAACAGGCAAAGCACTGAGCAGCAGAGGTGAGGAAGGACTGGTCAGCACCTGAGCAGGAATTCTGAGGGATTTGGGAATTTTTTTTGGCCTCCTTACCTCGATGAACTTGCTGAGGGTTGCATTGGTTGGGTTGTGAGTGATCAGGAAACGCAGATTCTCATAAGTAATTTCCACGGGGGCTGGACGGTTCATAATGGCAAAGAAAATGTGTGAGGGGCCAAAAAAAAAGAAAAAGAAAAACAAAGAAAAAAAAAAATAAAGGGGGGGGAAAAAAAAAATCAATGACCTTGGAAACGTTTCACAGCAGAAAACATCAAAAAGACCACTAATATGCCTGGGATTGATCAGAGCTTGCTTTGACGGGTTTGTTCCTCAGGGATTTTGCTCCTAGAAAAGCAGGTTTGCTTCAGAATCCTCAATTCCTGGCGGGTGGTATCCTTCAGACTCCCGAAATTCCGACTACACGCAAGACTAGGCAGCCTGTTCTACATTTAGGCACTGGTGAGGCGAAGGAAGTAAGGGCAGGTTTTGTCTCCACTTCGTTTTCCTGGCGCTGAGTTCTGCCAGAGTCAGTGACAGGAATCTGCTTCCAATGGGCAGGAGATATCCCATAAATTTGAGCGCGTCCCGCTGTGTTCCCGGAGTCTTCAAGGCAAAGGGAATTCTGGCACACACGTGGGGAGCCCCCTCAGCTCACTTGGCAGCCAGGGTGCTGTGCTGGGCCTGGCAGAAGTCTGCCCTGACGCTCAGAATCGCCATAAATGTGCCAAGTATCCTCCAACAGAACACCTGGAATCAGGGAAAAACAGCAGGAAAAGCGTTGGTGGCTTCTGTTTCCATCACTGACCTGCCCAGAGAAACTCAAATTAAGGCCAACACTGAAAAAATCCCAAATAAATAGAAGATCTGATAGCCCTAATCCCAAATATTGTGAATATTTCTCTCGGGATTTGTTGCAATTCCTGCTCCTGGAGCCACCAAGAGTAAGGAATTCTCTCTGTGTCCCCAACCAGGTGTCCTGGAATACCAGAGAACAGCACAAAGCCAAGCACACACTTGGAAATGTCATGGGCACAGCCTCACCTGCTTGGCTGGAGCCCAAATATATAAAAAATAGCACTGCTGTGGCTCTATTTTCTGAACAAAACCAGCAGCAGGAGCAGAAGTAAGAGCAGAATGAATAAAATAATAAGAGTATAATACTTTTTCATGTCTTTGAGCTCTTGCTAGCAGATGAATTTCACCCAACTCGAAATATCCCCCCAGAAATCTATCAAAGTGATGGCCAAATGGTCATTTAGCTGCAATAACTTTTAGTTATTCACAATTATTTCAGTTATAACCATAATAACTTCTGGTTATTCGCAGCCTTATCTCTATTTACAGACCTGGGCTTTAAAGGCAGCCAGTTTGAAGACCCAGCATTCAAAACACAAATGTTTCAGCAATAAAGGATGGAACAAACCATGAAATTCAAGGGGGATGAAAACGGACTGATCCCAAACTACCTCAAATCGGGAGTGAAACATTGAATTATCAACGTGGCTTTTCGGTGCTTTTAAAAATAACGAAGCCAAAGAATCGCTGCTGACGCTTCTTTTTTGAGGGGGAAAAGGTTGAAATCAGATGGGTAAAGTCCCACCCCGCAGCCAGAAGTCCCAAACTTCTGCAACCGGAGTGGAAAGGTCAAGGCGGCACACGCGAGTGAGGAGAATTAGGGAAAAGCACACCCCCGTGGAGTTCCCATCCCAAACTTCTGCAGTGCTCAGTGCTTAATGAGATCCTCACTTCCAAACGGGCAAATTAAGCACTACGAAATTACCTTTTTCACTGCCATCAAGTCAAAAATCACCCAAAGAACAGCAATTATTTCCTTAAAGTACAGCTCTCAGTGCCAAAAATGATATTAATTAGCTCGCCAGAGGCAAGGGAAAAGCTGTTTTCAATCACCTCCCCCGACCTTAACGCAGCTCCTGCTCCGAGTGACTGAAATACAAATTTCCACCATGAATCCTGGAATGTTTTATCCACAGGATGGAGTCTCAGCCCAGATGGGAGAGTCCCCCCCAAACACATCAGACTCAAGTCTTTACTTTTATCAATTCACTCCCTCACAGATCATAGAAAGTTAAAGAGGTGAAAGCCCAATTAGAGCTTAACTAAAGATAATAAAAATGTTTCTCTAAATAATTTAATGGCAAAAATGAGGAGAAAGGAGAACCTCCATTCCTAGATTTCCTTTTCCAAGATTTGGGTTGGAAGAGCCTCATCCAGAGCTATTTTTGCCCGAGAAATTGTATCAAGTCTGGGGCATTTTGGATACACTTCAAATCAAAGAGGGGATTTCACTCCAATTCTTTTAAAAGGCAGTTGTACAAACAATTTACCAGGTCGTTAAAGAGTGGAATATCTCATTTCCACGTGTCCTAAGTGTGGCAAGGAGTCACCAACTCCTTGGTGACCTTGGCCAAGCCCTTTTGAGTGGCTCAGCTCCTCTGAAAAACGGGAATGACACCAGCTCCCCTTCCCAAAGGAATATTCCTGAAGCATTTAATTAGCTTCTAGCTCAGGAGTGATTAAAAATGTGAAGCACTGTATTTAAGCCTGAAAAAGTTATTTCCAGCAGCATAAGCAGTTGACGCAGCACACAAGTCTAATCTTAAAAGTTTGGGTTACTGACAGATATCAAGTTTAAAAAGAAAAATCAGGCTTCTAATTAAGACAATAAAAACTTATTGTCTGTGACTTCTGATTTCCCCAAGTAACTACTTTAAAAATTCTCCCTCCCCGTGCGTTACCAAATAAATTTGCACTTCAAAGACCCAAGAGAACTGACGGCAACAAATTGTAACCAGGTCTGTGGGCAGCAGCAAACAAGGAATCGTTTTTCAGCCAATTAACCTTCAGATTTTATAGTCAGAAAGCGAGATAGGACATGGAGAGGAACCAAAAAATGACAGCACGTTTGACGTGGCTGGCCTGGAAAAAGGAGCAGAACATCCAAGGAGGAAGCAGAGGAGGAGGAGGAGGAGGAGGAGGAGGAAAAGCAGAGACCCAGCAGGACAAACAGCCGGGAATAAACATTCTTGGAGCTGAAAGGATGTGCCTGGGAGGCAGCTCCTGGTGGTGTTATAAGGGAATGGTTATCAATCAAGATGTTATCTGTGCAGGTGGGAGGGATTTAGGGAAGTTTTAAGTGAACACACGCAGAGATCCCACCAGGATTGGGCTCCCCTCACTCACAGCCAGGGAGAGCCTGATCCAAGGCAAATTTGAGAGCAATTTCTTTTCAAATCCCATGAACGGGCAAAAATAAGCTGAAAACCTACGGAAAGGGCAGTCATTAACCAGCATAAATCAATCAAGGTAACAACTGGACAGGAGAGATCAGGGAAATTAATTCCCAGCTTGACAGGAGCTGCTCTGGAGATGGCTGGAAGTGCAAAGCCAACACACACCCCCGATCTCCATCTCCGGGGCCTGCTGTGGCACTGATTCCTAAATTAGAGATTCCAGCAGAGCCAGTGGCTCTGGACTGAGCCAACACCAGCCCAGGGCAGATGAAAAACAAGGCATGACACGGTGAGGAATTCCCAGTTCCACCAGCTCCTCCAAAACTGAGCTGCACGGGGAGAGAGAGAGAAAGAGGGACAGAGAGAAACAGCTCGGAACAGCTGCAGCTTCCAGGGATTGCAAAACACGGATCCCCCTGGAAAGGTCACTGGGATCCCCTTTCCAAACGCCCCAGGGCACAGGATGCACAGCACTCCCTGCTAATTTGTTACTCAGAATTAAAAGGATACTTGGGTGTTTGGAAGGTCTCAAGCCATCCCAAATCATTCTGTTCCTCTACGGGAGAATCCGCGTTCAGCGTTAAATTCACGAGCTGCTGGATTTTCCTCTCCCATAAAATCTCTGGCATTTCCACACGTGAAATCAGCACCACAAGTGGATCCCATCAAATCTGCCATCCTGCTACCAGGCCAGGCTTTTCCTGCCACTCTGCCCAGGCCAGGTTTCACTTCCCCTTCCTGAAAATGCCCCACTGAGCGAGCCCCGCTGTATCCCTACGCTGCCAAAATGTTTCATCTGGAGCATTTCCCAAGTGGAAGAAGTCAGAGACCTCCAAAACGAGCCTTAAAACTTAAAACACAAATGAGGAAGAACTTAAAAAAGGTATTTTTTTAAATATCCTTTCCTAGCACACGGAGAAAAACCCTGGAACGAAACTGTTTCGGATGAACTCCTTGGAAACTCTCTCTGTAGGAAGCCTGCTCAGACTGACACGTGCCCGGAGAGGGGTGAGGTCAAAAAAATTTCACTGTTCCACCCTGTCCACCCCCGCGGGCGGCTGGAGCTCCTTCCCAGCTCCCTCCCAGTCCCTCCCAGTTCGCTGACAAGCTCTGGGGGTGACTCACTCGTTTCCTTTCGCACCAAAGCTGTGTAAAAGCCGCAGCAGATACGGATCTGCCCGAGCAGGAACACAAAACCCTCCGGATGAAAGAAGCCTCCACTCGCAAGTGACACGTCAGGAAATGGTGACAATTGTCACCTGCTGGGGGCAGGACAGGCCCGAGGCAAAGCTCAGGAAGCTGGGCTGCCATCCCTAAACAGGAATGGATGCAGAAACCATCCTGGAAACACCGGGAAGCAACTGGACACTGCCATAACTCTTCCAGGAAGGTGCTTTATGCTCTTCCCTCTGTTAAAACGCTGTTCTGACACAGGGTTTTTGTTCAAAAAAAACACTTACCCCACCCATCACTTAAGTTTTTAGAGGACATATTTGAATGTTATTTGCATTCCATGCCCAAAATGTTGAAAGTTGCTAAAAGTGTTTGAAGTCGAAGTTGCTAAAAGTGTTTGAAGTCAAAAGCAAAAGGCCCTGCTGAGAAAAAAAAAAAATTAAAAATTAAGCTACAATCCTGTTTAAGCCACAGAATTATATTCAAGTAAAATCAAAAATTACTTTCAGAAGTTTGTTTGTGACATCAATAACTCCTTCCTAAAAACCAGAATGCTGAGTTGTCTAAGCTGGGCTTTGAAAACAAGGCCCTGCCTGATCAGCAGCTCCCCCCAAACAACTCAGACTAAATATTCTCACACTTCCAGCTGAAATATCAAACCCAACACCAGAACCCCATTAACGAGTCAAGCAGGACTTAAAAGCGACTTCAAAAATCACACAGAAAACACAGAAGCTGCAGAGTTGAGTCACTTGCACCTCGCTCAGCTCGCTAATTTGAGTTTGCCGTCCACCTCTGCTGGCAAAGCGGAGCTGCCTCCTCTGAGGAGTTAAAGCCAGGCTGACAACCGAGCCTGGGGCTGACTGATAAATGTCACTGCCCCGCCACAAAGTCCCGATTGTTCCCAGCCACAGCCCATTCTCCGGGGCACAGCTCGGTTTTCAGTGAGACAGCAAAGAAATGAACTTGTTAGCACAGCACAGAGAGAAACAAGGGGCAACAAAAAGCTACAAGTAACAGTGACCCGAAGGGAGCCAAGCTGGAGAGGTCTCAGAGCTGAGAAAGGAGATTTCAGACTCATTTAGCCCTTCACAATCAGCAAAACGAGCCAGGAGATGATAGCAAAGCCTCTCTAAAGGGATTTTATACTCTTGTATAAGAGCCTGAAGAGCTGCCAGGCTGCTCCAGCTCTCAGCTCACCTGCCCCAAAAAGAGCAACTCCAAGCCAGCGGGGCTGATTTCCAATGTTTACACGGAGCTGCTCCAAATCCCCAGCTGTCAAACTGATCCAGAGGCACCAACAACACCGGGCTGCTCTCTGCCAGCGCAGGAACACCACTCGCAACGTGATGTCCCCTCCCACACCACGGCCAAAATACACAACCCACAAACATCATCTGGAATCCCAGGACGGTTCAGGTGGGAAGGGGCATCAAAGCTCATCCCATTCCACGGGCAAGGACACCTTCCACTATCCCGGGTTGCTCCAGCCTGGCCTTGGGCGCTTCCAGGGATGGGGCAGCCAGAGCTTCTCTGGGAAATCCATCCCAGCCCCTTCCCATCCTCACAGGGAGGAATTCTTTCCTTAACCTCTAAACCCACTCTCTGTCAGCGTGAAGCCGTTCCCCCTTCTCCTCGCACTCCTGTAGGAAGTTCCCCGCTTGCCCTACACCTTTTCCAGCTGTGGATCGCCCTCCTGGAGCGTGCCTTTCCATGAATCACCCGGCTCTCCCTCCCAGGCCGCTCCACAGGTAACAGACCCGGAATTCCAGAGCGGGGCAAAGTCCGGGCAGGAGCCAGGGAAGCACCCTCAGCTCTGCCCTGACACAGGGAAAGGCTTGAGCACTGCAGGGTGGAAGGGAAGGATGATCTCCGCAGGGAATTCAGCCTGGAATCATTCACTGAAGTTTATGAGGTGTATCCAAAAAGAAAATCATCACAACTAGACCCTGAGTAGGACCCACATTGCTGGCTGTGCATCCACACTCCTACCTTAACTCCAGCTGAGTTGATTAAATCCAAGTATTTCTACATGTTGAGTCATAAGGAGACAGAGTTTTCTGGCTGCTGCTAGTGGTGGGTTTCTCTTTTCTTTTTTTTAAATTTTTTTTTTTTGCCCTCTCCTTTAAATCCCAACTGCAGTTCTGAGTCAGACCCTGCCTGGTTCGTTCGGGGAGTTTCGAGGCGAGTTTCCATTTATACAGGAGCCTTTCAAAGCCAAATTTCTGCCTTCCTCCTCCTCCTCCTCCTCGCCCCGAAACCAGCGAGCACAGACTGCCCCGGGAGAAAATGCAGATCGTGACTAATCACACCCAGGAACCATCATGCGACCGAGGGGAGGCCACTTCCAGCGCTTCCTCACCTGTGCTCCAAAGCCCCAAATCCCAAAGCTCAGCTCCTTCTCACCCAAAGCACGCCCCGAGCTGACATTCCCGATAAATCCGCCCCTCCCTGACTCAGACCTTCCCGCAGGTCACTCGCAGCACCCTGGGCCACGCCAGGACTTCCCTGGGGCATTGCTTGTCCCAGAATTCATCGGCTCCCCCCCTGTTCCAGCCCCAAATCCCACAGGGCAGCCCTTTATCCAGACAAACCGGCCCCGGCGTTCGCAGCCCTGCCCCCACTCCAACCCCAGGAAAACCACCACATCCTGGACACCCTTCCTTTCCTGCTCCATCTGTCCCCCTCCAGCCTGAGAAATGTCACCCCCTCCCAGCCTTTTCCCCTCCATTTTCCAGCCTTAAACACAAAAAAAAAAAAAATCCTTCACCCTTTACAGACCACCTCGAGGCTTCCCTTTCCCCTCCAAAAAATCCTCAGCTTTCCTCAAACTTGCCTCCCATCCACATAGGAATAAGTAACACCCTTGCCCTNNCCCACGAACACACCGCTCCAAACGCCCCCCAAACCAGCTACAACCCCCCCCAAACCAGGCACAACCCCACATTCCCCCCTCCCGCAGCCTCCTTGTCCTCCCCCTGTTTCAATCCCACAGGAAATACCCTCCCTTCCTGAACATCCCCCCCAAAAACTCCCTCCCCTAAAGCGTCCCCTTGGGGTTCCCTCCTCGCAGCCCCCTTCCCCCAAGGTGAGGGGGGACCCACACAAGGCTGGGGGTGGGTACTGAGCCCCCTCCCACCCCACAGGTGAGGAAGGACCCCCCCAAACAGCCCTGCCGGTAGAAGGGATCCCCAGAGC
>VZTE01002251.1:38342-51549 GCA_013397775.1 Eulacestoma nigropectus
CCATTCCCACTCCTGTGGCCATTCCCATTCCCACTCCTGTGGCCATTCCCGCTGCTGTGGCCATTCCCATTCCCGCTGCTGTGGCCACTCCCGTTCCCACTCCTGTGGCCACTCCCGTTCTCACTCCTGTGACCACTCCTGCTCTCACTCCTGTGGCCATTTCCATTCCCGCTGCTGTGGCCACTCCTATTCTCACTCCTGTGGCCATTTCCATTCCCACTGCTCTGGCCATTCCCATTCCCGCTGCCATCCCAGGAGTTTCTCCCACCTGTGCCATGCCCCACAGCTCACCCTTCCCTCCTCATGCCCCTTCTCCTGGCAGTGCCCTCCCTTCCCAGCAGAGCCCCAAAAAGCACAGCTGCCTGCCCAGGAATCCCAGGGCAGGGGGGTGTATTTTGGGGAGGGAAATGGTGGGATTGGGCTTGCCAAATTCTTGGAATCCGTCCAGGGACTGCTTCCCCTTCCTGAGAAATCAAGCAGGGAAGGAGAGAGGAGCCTCTGCTTTCCTCAGAGGTGGCATCCCCAAATTCTTTAGGGTTTGGGGTTTTTTGAGGGGCACGGGGTCAGTATTATTGCACTGTTCAGGTCATATTTTTAGTCTTACAAGTAAATCAAATGTGCCTGTGCTCCCAGAGCACAACTGTGCTGCAGGCCAGCGTTCCCCATGGATTTTTATTATGAAGGAAGAGCTTGGGCTTAGCTCAGGAGCAGGAATGAGGAGCAGCAGCATCACCAACCCCCTTTACCTGCCCCGTAGGAATCCTGCTGAGCCAATCCCTGCCCCACAGGAAGCCCTGGAAAAGCCACTCGTGCCACCAGCCTGCTGACATTCCCCGTGGCAAGCAGGTGACCTTCTCCCAAAAAACCTCTGGAATGGGCCTGGATCCCTCCAGGTATCCGGGTTATCCGACAGCTGCTCCTGGTGTCGCGTCCAGCTCACCGCTGCCGTGGTTTTATCCTTCCTCACCTATTTCCAGACTCCCCACCTGGATCTGGAGGTGTCACCCGCACCGCCCTGAATTCCCAAAGCTTGGAAAAGCTTGGAATTCCTCTGCTGCTCCTTCTCCTCCCCTACATTTGATGTTCCATTTCAAGGCATGGAGCTGCTGCTGCTTTTCTTTCTCTTTTTTTTTTTTTTTTGAGGAATTTTTTAATTTTTTTTGTCACCNGCTGCTCCTTCTCCTCCCCTACATTTGATGTTCCATTTCAAGGCATGGAGCTGCTGCTTCTTTTCTTTTTCTTTTTTTTTTTTTTTTGGAGCAATTTCTTAATTCCTTGTGGCCCTCCCAGAGCAATTCCCAGATGTTTCTGCAGCTTTGGCAGGAGGCAGAAGTGGATTTTGCTGGGTGTGAACTGGGATTCGTTGGTTTGCAGAGGTTTTCACCCACTCCTGTGGTGTTTCCAGGAGGCAGGAAATTCCTGTGTTTAGTTTCATTTTAACTTTTAATTTTAAGAGTAATTAATTCCTGTTTAATTTAATTTTATCAAGGAGCTTTTAGAGTGTTTTATTCTGGATGTGTGTGTAGAAAACACTTCTCGTTTATCTGCAGGATGCATTTTCAGAAAAACAAATTATTTAAGAAGTGGCTTTAGAGGGTTTTAAGTTATCCTTGACCAGGCCACCAGTGCAACCTCTACTTTCCAAATCTTGATTCTCTGCTCTGTTCTGGGAGCTAAAATTAAAATAAAAATGACATAAAGGAAACTAAGGCAGCTCTTTTGTCTTATTTCATAAATTTGGCAGTGCGTGAACTTGAGGGTTTTTTACTTTTGCTTTGTATCTTCAGAAAAATCACTTCTTTTTAAAGCAAAATTCAAGAGATTTCTTTCAAAAAGACTCAATTTCGAAAAGTAAGGAGTCATGGTAACACTTTTGTGAGGGAGCCAAGGGGCTGCTGCGAGGAAAAATACAAAATTCAGTGGTTTTAGCACAATTCTGTGTCGTGGTTTGAGCCCAGCTTACGACCTCAAAACCTTTGAGTTCTGTTTAGATCTTCCAGCTAAAACCCAGTTTAAATTACAGGACCCATAGCAAAAAATAATTAAAATGGTGATTATTTGATGCTTTTTCCTTAAGAGTGGATTTATTTTTCTGTGGCTCTGGTCAGAGATGCTTCTCAGCCCAGGGCTTGTTCCGAAGGGTGGTGGTGACCCCTTATCCCTGTTTGGATGATCCAAGGATATTCCCACATGGATAATACCCCAAGTATCCAACACCATTAAGGTTGGAAAAGACCTCCTGGATCATCAAGTCCGTCTGGCAGGCTCGTGGAGCTGTGAGCAGGAGCGTTTCGGGCTCAAGCAGATGGTTTGGCGTGGCCAGAAATCCCAGGAAATCCAGAATATTGCAGCTGCACCGTGCTGTAAATCCTGCTCGTGACTAAGCAGGCTGCAGTTTGCTCTTGCAGCTCGATCCCAGTGCTGTGGATAATCTTGGGAAGTGTCTCTTCCCCCCTGGAAAAGGCTCACAAGTTAAATTTGCAGGCCTTGGGTTTGCTGGTGAAGTGGCACGATTTGGTTTTTCACCGAGGGTCGTGCTCCTCTCCTGGTAAACAGCCTGAACTCAGGATTTGGGATGGATATTAATGATGTGACCAGTTTGGGGTTTTTTTTTCTGTTGGACCAAAGGTTCATCAGGAATTTGGTGTTGTTAACAATGGATTGGCTCCAAATTTGGGGGAATTTGTCGTGGAGTTGTTGGCCTTTAAATAAAAATTGCGTGTGACCGGACACCTCTGGAAAGGGAAATGCAGGCAGCTTCCATTTCTTCTGGAAAATGCTGGGGGTTATTCCTGCACGAGGAAAATGCATTAGTAACTCAGAAATGCCTGGAAGAGGATTTTCAATCTCCATGTGGGTCATCTCTCAGTGAAAGCTGGATTTCCAGGCAGCTTTGAGGAGGTGTTTGTGGACCAGTCCCTAATTAACTTCCCTTAATGACCCACTTCCAGCAGGTTATTGGGACTGTCCCAGCTCCCCTCAGGCTGCAGCATTCCTTCCCTGCAGCCAGGCCACCTCAGTGGGGTTTTGAAACTCATTTTTAATTCACCACAGGCAATTAAAAACCCAAAAATCTTATTTTGAGAGACAAAAAATCCTTAGCTGCATTGCCGAGAGCTTGGGACACTTTTATGGCTGCACACCTGAGGGTTGAAAAACCCACTTAGGAATTATTTGTGTGCTAAATCTGAATTTATTTCATGAAGTGAAGCTGGGAGAATTTCCTAACCTGGACCACACTGGTGTTTATTGGGACTATTTTCAATTTAACTGAAACTCGTCGTGCCAGGAGCTGTTGACACCACTAATTAAAGGACAGATTTCAAATAATTTGAGTCGGATGCTAAAAACTTGCAGCTTTCTGTCACATTATAGCAAAAATTGATAATTTTAATGCAGTTTGGGCTGGTTTCTTTGTAGATTTAGGGTGGGGGCTGCGTTCAGGGGCTGGCAGAGGAAGGCACAGGGATTTCCTTGTGGCACTTGTAGGGTCCTGTCCTTGTCATGATTCCATCTCTGAATGTTTGAGGAATATAAAGCAGCCCTATTTTTATCTTGTTTAGAAATTGAAAAAATTCAGAAGGGTGAGACAACAAAGAAGGATGAGGAAGAGAACTACCTGGATTTATTTTCCCACAAGAATATGAAACTGAAAGAACGAGTTCTGATCCCTGTCAAACAGTACCCCAAGGTGAGGGCCAGAAAAGAGCGACCGAATCTCTGGGATTTGCTTGTTTTCTGTGGGATTTTGTGGCAGGATTTAATCCAGTGTTCCACTGTGGGTTTGGTTTTTTTTCCTTTGCAGGCCTGCAGGGTTTTTATTTCCAATATATTGAATTTTTCTGGAATGTCTTGGGATAAGTGGTGGTGCATAGCTGGGATCTCTCATTGCTGGAACAGACACTTCCATGTGTGGAGCTTTGTGTTTTACATTTAAGAGCTCATTTAACTCCTTAAAGATTTGCTGTAAAGCTGCTGCAGAGCAGATGTTGGAATTAAACAGTTTAGGGGTGTTAATTTAGCTTGATTTTTCTGCTGGAGCGTTTTTTTTCCATGAAAAGAAGGGTGTGAAACTTAAATTTTCCTTTTGAAACTTAAATTTTCCTGTGCATTTTTTGGGTGAGGTGAAGAGAAAATGGAAAATGATTTTTTTTTTTTTTTTTGTGTCAACCAACAGAATATTCAGAAAAATTTTTGTTGAAGCTTTTGAGCTCTGGAGCTGATTTTTGTTTGTTTTTTCTTCACTTCCAGTTCAACTTCGTTGGGAAGATTTTGGGACCTCAAGGCAACACCATTAAGAGACTTCAGGAAGAAACTGGTGCTAAAATCTCCGTGCTGGGGAAGGGTTCAATGAGAGATAAAGCCAAGGTAAGGGAAAACACACCCACAAAATTCCTTTTTTATGGTGGGAGAATTAGTGGCTCTCCAAGCATTTTATTAAAAATTAAACCAGAAGAAGCTTCTCTAAAAGATGAACTACAAAGTTGATAAAATAAGGATTAATCTCAGCTCTTCCCTGAAGAGCCATTCAATAAAGGAATATTTTTTCCCTCCATAAAAAGATAAAAATCCCTTTTCTAGCTGCTCCCTCTGAAATCCTTAAATTCTTCTGGTTCAGTGGAGATATTGGAGCAGCATGTTCCTGATAATCTTTTGGTGAATCACAAAGTGCCAGAAGGGGTTTTTTAACAGCAAAAAAAAAATATGAAAAGAATGAGGAAAAGATGGTTTTTATTTCTTCCTGCTTGCTTTCAAAACCGAGCTTAAGAATCAGCAGAGCTGTAAATTAATTCTGGTTTGACTTTAGCAAGGTTTTACACTTTCAGATTGTTTGTTACTTCTTAAATAACTGAAAAACAGTCCAAAAAACAGAGATCTCTTAAAGATATCTTAGAGCAGAGGTGGAGGAGCTGTTTGAGGCACTGGGCTCCACAAAGAAGAGGGTATTTAAATATTGTGAGGTAAAAATTTGGCTGCACCAATTAAAAGTGTTGATTTAGCAAAAAAAAAAAAGCCAGCCAGCAATAAAAAAGTGGAAGGTTTTTTTCTTATAAAACTCTTCCCATCCATGCTCTGTGCCCAAAATGCCTTCCTAGACTCCCCCAAAAAGAGGGCAGCCGTAAAAAGCTGGAAGGTTTTTTCTTTCAAAACCGTCCAAAACGCCCTCACGGACCCTGTTAAGGCTTAGAAAAGAGGTAAAAAGAGGTAAAACAAAAGAGGTTTTTCTGCCTCTTAGATCGATTTCAGGCCCTTGTGCTTTGTTCCCAGGAGGAAGAGCTCCGCAAGGGGGGAGATCCCAAATACGCCCATCTCAACATGGATCTGCACGTCTTCATCGAGGTTTTCGGGCCCCCCTGCGAGGCCTACGCCCTCATGGCCCACGCCATGGAGGAGGTCAAGAAATTCCTCGTCCCGGTGCGTGTCCTGCTCCTCTTTTTATTTCTGAGGGATGGATCTGGCTCGGGATGGGTGGGGTTTCCTCCTGCTGCAGGGGTGGGTGTAGCTGAGGAGAGCTGGAGTGTGGCAGCTTCGTAGAATCCTTCAGGAAGGCGTTTTTTTATTCCCCTCATCGTGATTTAAAAGACAAAAAATTCCCAGGGAAAGCACTTGGAGCGGGGATTTCTCTCCCGGTACGAGCTGTGGGTGCCTTGTCCAGCTCCACGTGCCAGGTTTAGTGGGAAAATAAGTTTAGGCATGGAAGAGACTTCTTGGATGGCTTCCTCTGACTTGGAGCTGGCTGTAAAAATCCAGCTGGAAAACCTCATTGTCAGGTCAGGAATTAAACACAGAGGTGTTGAAGGGGGTGAGGATGAGGAGGGACTGCCCAGGGAGCTCAGTTGTTCAATTTTGTGGCTTTTTTTCTGAGCCACAGCTGTTAAATCAATATTTTTACAGCTTTAAATGTGAAAAAAAAAAATCTCTTTTTGCAAAGCAGGTTTTCCTACAGGTGCCACTTGTCGCCTGCTTGGGGGTGTGTTTTCCTGGTGAACCTTTTTAATGCCTTCATGGCCAAATTCCTGTCATTTTGTGCCAGTGGGTGACAGGATTGTGCTGGAATTTTGCCTCCAAGGGCGGCAGAACTTGGAGGAGTCTCTCCCACGTTTTTAAAATTAAAATTGGTTGTTAAAGTAGGGGGAAAAAAGGGGAATTTCACTCATCTGGTGGGAGATTCCTCTCTCTGTGGTGTTGCTGTGGCACTGGGGAGACCCTGGCTGGGAGGCTCACGGTGAGGTGTCCTGGATCCTCTCAGATCCTCCCCCTCCTGTGCCAGAAACCCACAAGGAATATGTGAGGAACTCTGGATATCTCTGGGTTAATAATTCCAGCTGGATGTGTGTGAGATACTCGGCGGGACTGAAGTAAGGTTGCGGTAGGATAGGGAGCACTGGGAGCACTGGGATGGTGCTGGGATCACCAGGAACTGCTGGGATGGTGCTGGGATCACCAGGGGTCACTGGGATCACCAGGAAGGACTGGGATGGTCCTGGGATCACAAGGGACTGCTGGGATGGTCCTGGGATCACCAAGGGACACAGGGATGGTGTTTGGATCACCAGGGACCCCTGAGATGGTTCTTGGATCACCAGGGACCACTGGGATGGTCCTGGAGTCACCAGAGACCCATGGGATGGTGTTAGGATCACGGAGAACCACTGAGATCACCAGGAAGCACTGGGATAGTGCTGGGATCACCAAGGGACACTGGGATGGTGCTGGGATCACCAAGGGACACTGGAGTGGTGTTTGGATCACCAGGAACTGCTGGGATCATTGGGAATCACTGGGATGGTACTGGGATCTCCAGGAACTGCTGGGATCACCAGGAATCACTGGGGTGGTGCTGGGATCACCAGGAACTGCTGGGATCACTGGGATGGTGCTGGGATCACCAGGAACTGCTGGGATCATTGGGAATCACTGGGGTGGTGCTGGGATCACCAGGAGCTGCTGGGATCACTGGGATGGTGCTGGGATCACCAGGGACTGCCGGGATGGTGCTGAGTGACCTCCTCTTCCCCTTTGGTTCCCAAAGAAGGGATCTGCCAGCAACACCCTGCATCCCTCAGGATCTCGAAACGGGAGTTTGCTCTGCATCCCAGCCCTTTCCTTTGGGAATGGGAACACTGCAGGGTTACCTTGTGTGGGCTCATTGCCCCTTTAAATGGGAGCTGTGGGGTGAGACTTGCCTGGGCTCTCCCACATGAATCCTCCTGACATCCCTGGGATGCTGGGAACATCAGGACCTGGAGATGCAGCTGCTGGAACCTTCCTGGGAAAAGCTGCAGCAAATCCCAGTAGAACCACCCAGAGCTGAGCCGAGGTCCATCCAGTTATTTTTATCCCTGCTCTGATATCCTGGAGCCGTTCTCTGGAGCTGACTCTCTCCCCTTTTTTTAGGATATGATGGATGATATCTGCCAGGAGCAGTTCCTGGAGCTCTCCTATCTCAACGGGGTCCCGGAGCCCAACCGCGGCCGAGGCGTCCCCGGGCGGGGCCGGGGAGCAGCCCCACCTCCCCCTCCACCCGTTCCAAGGTATTCCCAAAATCCCAGCCCTGGGAATGCTGGATTTTGCTCGCAGTTGTTCTGTCAGAGGAGATTGAGCTGCTTCTTCTTGCACATCAGCTGCTGGGCCTGACCTTGGAATTCGGCCAAGGTTTTCCAGCTGGCTTGGAGCACAATGTTTGGGATGTAATCCAACACAAGGGCTGTCTTCTGGTGATTTGAGCTGGGTTTAATCAATAGTTTCATAAAGGAACCTCTCAGAAATGGGCCTGGCTGTTGATGGATGTGCTGCAGCCCTGAGCATTTTCAGTTTGAGCTGCCCGTCCTCGCAGAGCTCTGGGGTGGCATCGTTCTGTGCTGGCTGTCCACGCTCGGGGATAAATTGGCAATAAAACTGTTCCTTCAGTCCTGGCCTCACTCCCTGATCCATGGGGTGATGCTTTTCCTTCTGCCTGGAATGTCCCTGCCCGTGTCCTCAGTGATCCTGAGGGATCTGGAGGGCTGGGAGTGATCCCAAATAGGTGGGAGAGGCTCCTTTAAAGTGAAATTCCCTGCCTGAAGTTCTGTATCAGATCTATTTCTTTGTCTACAGCTTCCTTTATCCCCAGAAACCCTGATCCTGACTCTGGGCTGTAGATCTGCTCAAAAATGGGATGTAAATGTCAGGAGGAGGCCTCTCTTTGGCTGTGTGGAGCCAGTTGAGCTCAGTGTGACTCAGCAGGCAAAGCTTAGCTAATCTGAATCCTATAGAACTCCCAACTTAGGCTGGGCTGAGCCAAAATTCAGTGATTTAACCCCAAAAGGCAGCCAAGCTCCACTCACTCACTCCCCACTCATGGGATGGGGAAAGAATTGGAAGGGTGGAAGTGAGGGAATTAATGGGTTGGGATAAAATTCAATGGGAAAAGCAAATTAAAACAAGGAATTCATTCCCTGCTTCCTTGGGATGACACTTCAAACGTCCCTCCTGCTCCCCTCAGCTGTGGCTGCATTTCTTGTCTTCCTACACCTAAACCAGCGGAATTCTCTCCCCAAGGAGGATTTCGTGCCTCCTGCAGCACCACAATGTTCATTTTTGTGCTGATACAGAATTCCAGGCTCCGTTTTTGGCAGCCCCGTTCAATTCCTCAGCTGTTGCTCCATAAAAACAGGCAGAAAATCCCCACCCTCAGGGTCTCCGTGAGCAGCAGCTCCTGACAAACCTTTCTCTCTCCTTTCCAGGGGCCGTGGGGTTGGTCCTCCCCCTCCTCCTCCTCCTCCCCCCCGGGGAGCCCTGGTGCGAGGAGCCCCCGTGCGCGGGGGCATCGCCCGGGGGGCCACGCTGGCCCGGGGGGTGCCCCCTCCCCCGGCGGTGCGGGGCGCTCCGGCCCCCCGGGCACGGGCAGCTGGCATCCAGAGGATACCCCTGCCCCCTCCCCCTGCGCCAGAGACCTACGAGGAATATGTAAGGAACGGGGGATTTCTCGGGGGGGGTTGGTGATTCCGGGGGAATGGGGGTTGGATGGCCAGTATGGGTGATGGAAGGTCACGGATAGGGATCACCAGGGATCGGTGGGATGGTGCTGGCATCACCAGGGACCTTTGGGATCGCCAGGGGCCATTGGGAATGGTGCTGGCATCACCAGGGACCTTTGGGATCGCCAGGGGCCATTGGGAATGGTGCTGGCATCACCAGGGACCTTTGGGATCGCCAGGGGCCATTGGGAATGGTGCTGGCATCACCAGGGACCTTTGGGATCGCCAGGGGCCATTGGGAATGGTGCTGGCATCACCAGGGACCTTTGGGATCGCCAGGGGCCATTGGGAATGGTGCTGGCATCACCAGGGACCTTTGGGATCGCCAGGGGCCATTGGGAATGGTGCTGGCATCACCAGGGACCTTTGGGATCGCCAGGGGCCATTGGGAATGGTGCTGGCATCACCAGGGACCTTTGGGATCGCCAGGGGCCATTGGGAATGGTGCTGGCATCACCAGGGACCTTTGGGATCACCAGGGGCCATTGGGATGGTTGTAGGATCACCAGGGATCACTGGGATGGTGTTGGGATCTCACCAACCATTGGGATGGTGTTGGGATCACTAGGAGCTACTGGAATGATGTTGGAATCACCAGGGACCACTGGGATGGTGTTGGGATCCCACCAACCATTGGGATGGTTCTGGGATCACCAGGGACCACTGGAATGGTTCTGGGATCACCGGGGACTACTGGAATGGTGCTGGGATCTCCAGAGACCACTGAGATGGTGCTGGGATCACCAGGGACCATCGGGATCACCATGGACCCCTGGGATGGTTGTGGGATCACCAGGGATCACTGGGATGGTGTTGTGGTCCCACCAACCATTGGGATGGTTCTGGGATCACCAGGGACCACTGGAATGGTGTTGGGATCACCAGGGGCCATTGGGATGGTTGTGGGATCTCCAGGGACCACTGGGATAATGCTGGGTGACCTCTGCCTCTTTAGCCCTCAAAGCAGGGAACTCCAAGTGTCCTAAATCCAGAGTAAGGGTGGGTTTTGATCAAAGTGCCCCCAAGAACTGAAGTGTTCTGTGGCTGTCAGGGCACGGTGTGAAAAGCTAATCAAAAACAGGTGGAATTCACATTTCACGCTCTCTTTCTGCAAGAGAATTCTTTAAGAAGCATCAAAAATCCCCTAAAAAGTAAATATTGCAATGAACAGGGTTCATTTCAAGCCCTATAACCCAGCACCGCCCTCCTGCCAAGCTAATTTTGGCATCTGTGCTGTCGCTGTTCCAAAGGAAAAACAGGAAAATGGTTTGGATGCACAACAGCATTTTTTTGGGAATCGTCACAAATGCTGATACACCTGAAAATTGGGTTTCTCTCCTCAGCAAAATGGGGGTTTTTTTCACTGAAAAGTTCAGAGTTTGGGGGTTGTAAATGTGGGGTTTGGATGACACAAAATTACAGAGTATCCTGAGCTGGGAGGGATCCCCAGGGATCATCCAGCCCAGCTCCTGACCTTGCACAGACACCCCAAAATCCCACCCTGTGCATCCCTGGGAGCCTCGTCCTGGAGCTCTGCCCATTCCCTGGGGAGCCTTTCCAGTGCCCAGCACCCTCTGGGGGAAAAACCTTCCCCTGATAACACAATTCCAGCTCTCCTGGCTCGCGGATTTACGGAACCTCGGAGATGGAATGATTTAGAAATACGATTGTGATTCATCCGAGGCACAGCGGGGCTCTGCTACCTCCGTGCTGTGCCTGAGCCCTTTCCCTGTGGCAGGGCTGGATTTCCAGGCTCCTCTGGAAGCTGCTGTGGCTTGGATTTGGTTCTGCCACCCCTCTTTTGTCCTTTTTTGTGACACTTTTGTCCCCATCCTTCGCAGGGCTACGATGACACGTACGCAGACCAGAGCTACGAGGGGTACGAGGGCTACTACAGCCAGGCCCAAGGGTGAGTTGGATTCCCTCTTCCCAAAGGAATGCTGCATGACCTTTTTCCCTGTTTTTTGGTGGTTTTTTTTTAAATCCCATTTTAAGCCAACGGAAACATTCCAGAGCTGTCGAGTTCTGCTGGAATCCAGGGAATGGCACCGAGCGTCTTCGCTTTTCCCGGTTTTTGTGGAAGTGGTGGCAGTGTGGGAATGGGATTTCCCCTGTGTGTAACCACCTCGTTGCTTTTCCAGGGACACAGAATATTATGATTATGGACACGGGGAGCCACAGGAAACCTATGAAGCTTATGGTATGTCCGGGAATTCTGGGACAGGGAAGGGGTCGGGAATTGCTTGTGGTCAATTTTCCCGTTTTCCAATGTGTGGGCACAAATCTGAGGAGAGCCTCGAGTGGTTTTCATGGTGGTTTTATTTAGATCTGAACAACCTCTCTGTGGGTTTAGATTTTTGTCAAGTTTGATTGTCTCAAAGGTGAGGCTTTAAAAAAAAAAAAATCCTGTTTTTTAACTCTGGAAATGTCTTCATTTCCTTGCAGCTTTGGAATATTTTGGGAGGTCTGGATTTCCACCCACAGCACTTGTGCTGCAGTCTGGTTCTCATGGGCTGGAGTTTGTGTGGTTCCATCTGCTTCCTTTATCCTCAAAAACCCTGATCCTGACTCTGGGCTGTAGATCTGCTCAAAAATGGGATTTAAATGTCATGAGGAGGCCTCTCTTTGGCTGAGTGTGACTCAGCAGGCAAAGCTTAGCTAATCTGAATCGTGTAAAACTCCCAACTTAGGCTGGGCTGAGCCAAAATTCAGTGGTTTAACCCCAAAAGGCAGCCAAGCCCCACTCACTCACTCCCCACTCATGGGATGGGGAAAGAATTGGAAGGGTGGAAGTGAGGGAATTAATGGGTTGGGATAAAGTGCAATGGGAAAAGCAAATTAAAACAAGGAATTAACAAACACCATCACTCCAAATGTCCCCTCTGCCTCCTGCTTCCCATTTATTTTTGAAGCCAGGCTCAGAATGGCATCTGGATGTGGCCATGAGAAGGAATCATTGTCCTCTGTCCCCAGACAAGCCTGTGCTGCCTCGAGCTGGGCCAGAGTTCATTTTCCTCCCATTTTCCTCTGGGATTGAGTCTGGATTTGTGCTGATGATCCAGAGGAGTTTTCTTGTTGCTGGGCAAGGCTTAGATACAGCCAAGGCCTTTCCTGCTCCTCACACAGGGAAATTGAGAGGGGACCCCAAAGGGATTTTCCAGGCCTTGTAACATCCCAAATTCCCAAAGCTCTCCAGCGAGCTGCTTAAAGGCATGGAATTCCATGTGCTTGGAACCAGTCCCTTTCACAGCTGAGTGAGGGCAGGGAGTGACATTCACGACCAGCTGGAGGGGCTTCCTGGGATCCCTGGGAGCTGGGAATTCATGTCCTGGCAGAATCAGGGAAGCAGAGTTGCATCCTGCTCAGCCTTGAGGTGTTCCCTGCTCCGAGTCTGAGTTCAAATCCAGGAGCCTCAGGCTGTTCCCCGCTCCAGATTTAAATCCAAATCCAGGTGCCTGAGCAGGGATGTTTTCCAGCACAGCTGCTCCCAGGAACTGCTGGCTCTTCCCGGGGTTTGTCGTGCCCGTGTCACTCTCAGAGCACAAAGAGCCCTTTGTGCCTCCCGCTCGCTCGGAGCCGGTGGGATCGGGAGGCCACAACACTCCTGGGACACTTGGCACGGAGCTGGCCCAGCTGATCCGTTCATCCACAGCCATTTCCTTTGGCCTCTGCTTCCCTGAAAACAGAATTAGGGGAATAAATCACCGAGATGGGCCGGAGATACTTTGGAAAAGCGGGAACGTGGCGGGAGGAACGGGTTTGGTGTCGTTGGATTTCAGAAGGGGGCAGGGACAGCTCCCAGGGGTGGATGTTGCAAGCAAACTCTGTTTGCTTTTTTCGTGGAATCCTGGAATGGTTTGGAGCAAAAGGGACCTTGAAGATCATCCCTTGCCATGGACACCTCCACTGTCCCAGGATTGTGTGGCCAGGAGGGTTTGGGATGTGCTGTGGGGTGCCCTGGCCCGTTACTGGTGCAGCACTGGCAGGTGGTGTCTGTCTGCTCCCAAAAAATGTGAATTTTCCTGTCTTTTCAAAGGGATGGAGCAGCAAGTGGTTTGGGGGAGCTCTTTGGGTGCATCACGAGCTGCTTTTGGGGGGATTGGGAATTCTTTTGGTGGAGCTGTTTTGAAGGATCATGAGCTGTTTGGGGGGATCACAAGCTCTTTTGGTGGAGCTGCTTTGGGGGA
>VZTE01002252.1:0-16909 GCA_013397775.1 Eulacestoma nigropectus
TTGGGGGCCGCCCCTCTACACCTACCTTCTTACAGTTTGAATGTCCTTATTCTGTCACTACATGACCTTGTAAAAAGTCCCTCTCGAATTCTCTTGTAGGCTTGCATTAGGCATTGGAAGGCACTATAATGTCTCCCCAGAGACTTCTCTTCCCCAGGATGAACAGCCCTACCTCTCAACCTGCCTTCAGCGGAGAGGTGCTCCAGTCCAGAGCTGGATGCAGCTCACCAGGTGGAGTCTCACAAGACCAGAGGAGAAAAATCCCCTCCCTCGACCTGCTGGTCACATCTTTTTTGATGCAGCCCAGGATGTGGTTGGCTTTCTGGGTTATAACAGCACATTGCCAAGTTGAGTTGAGCTTCTCATCCACCACCCCCACCAAGTCCTTTTTTCCTCAGCTAGTCTTGATCCATTCTCTGCCCAGCTTGTATTTGTGTTTGGGATTGACCTGGCTTGTGTCGCACTCAGACACGAAAAAACCACGCAGACCTGGCCAGGTGGGAGCAAGGAAAAAGAGCGAGAGCGCCGGGGCGAAACCCCGAACTTTATTTTATATGGTCTTAAGAACCACTGTGGATTGGAGGGAGAAATTACCACCCCTCAATCACACTGGTCAAAGGAAAAATCCATCAAATGTCTCCACCTAGAAGAATGGAATGAAAAACAATAAAGTACAGTTAACAAAACATGACCATGTTTACAGAAAGTGCGTGAGAACTTCTACTACAAAAGTAAAAACACAGAACAGTAGAAAAACCAGGGCGACAGGCTTGGATGCAGGACCTTGCACTTGGCCTTGTTCAACTTGAGGGGATTCACATGGGCCCGCCTCTCCAGTCTGTCCCTCTGGGTGGCATCCCTTCCCTCCAGCATGTGCACTGCACCACACAGCTTATGGTCTCTTGGTCAACTTCCCATCTGTCCCCAGGCAGCCAGAGCTCCATGCACTCCAGCTGGTCACTGGCATGGAGCATGGCATCCCCTCCTTGTCTCCCCTGCCAGTCCTTCCTAAAGAGCCTGTATCATTCCATTTCAATGGTCCAGTCATAAAAGCCATCCCACCATGTCTTTGTGATGGCAATAAGATCATAGCACACCTCTTTAACACCTCTTGTTTATTTCCCATGCTACATGCACTTGCATACAGGCATTTAAGTTGAGAAGTTAAGATGAAGACTATTTGGTGGCTGAAGAGGCAGGAATTCCTTTGTGGGGCTCTTCAAGTACTCGAATGCTCATCCTTCAAAGAAATGTCTTTACACACACACCACTGTGCTATGACTACCTTGTCTGGTCACAGTGCTCCTGCTTTTCTTCTGCATTAGAGGAATATTGTGGTGAAAGGTGCCAGACTCAGCCTGTACTATGACTGTTTTGGGGTGGGATAGGCTAGTCCCTCATACAAACCCAGGCAGAGACCTTCAATGACTGTCATCTGGGCTAACATTGCTGAAATGAGTGGCCTTGCCTAATACAAAGTTCTTTGGATTCTACATACCCAAACAGTCTCACATATATATTTATAAACAACATAATTTCAGCAATTTCCAGGGAACAGTGTATACCCCAAGTTCATGTTTCTGACTGATTTTATTATTTACTTTCACAAATTTGATGAAAGCAGATGAGTCAATTTAATTACCTGCTTCAATTCCTTGATGACTATTTCAAATATAAAACATAATTATCATCTGGTCATACAGAAATTTGCATATTTACCATCCATTTATGTTCATAAAAATTACCATATAATTAGAAAATTATTGCCTTTTTTTCCTGCAAAAGTGAGAACTCCCTGAGAGATTTTATCACTTCAAATGTATGGACTATATATTTGTCTTCAGATTATGCATTCAGCAGTTGTTCTACTGGCTGACTTCTGTTCTATACATACATACATATGTATGTATTACCAACAGAGGTTCAACAGTACGATACTGTCAGATTGAAATTCACAGTTTAGAGCTTCAACTTGCAACTTTAGACTGCTTTACATTTCTCTACATGCTCAGAATCATTATTTTCTGTGTATTTCCAACTGTGTAAGGGCATAAATAAATATAATTTAACAAGTCGGTATTTCAAAATCATATAATTGCTATTTCTGATTGCCTAATCTTTACTTTGGAGAAAGAGTCAGATCCACGCACCTAATCCATCAAAGTATTGCTATATCTAATTTTAAGCAAACAGTAGTTTGAATGATTTTGTGTGATTGCATTAAGTTTGCATGGCAAAACTTTGGCAATGGCGGAACTACCAGGGTGGTTTCCTTGACAAGCTTCCCCCATGTTCAACAAAGCCTATTCCAGCTGGTTCCAAGACTGCTACAAGGCCATGTCTGCCCAAGGCCTTTGGGATAACATTTAAGAAGGGGTTAAAAACTGCTAGGCAGCAGCAGCTGGAGAGAAGAATGAGAATATATGAGACAAACAGCCCTGCAGACACCAAGGTCAGGGAAGAAAGAGGGGGAGGAGGTGCTCCACATGCTGGAGCAGAGATTCACCTGCAGGCCGTGGTGCAGACCATGGTGAAGCAGCTATGCCCCTTCTGCTCATGGAGAGTCCATGATGGAGTACATACTCCCCCGCAGCCCATGAAGGACCCTGCTAGAGAGCAAGTAGATGCATCCAAAGAAGGAAGTGTCTCCTTGGGGTATCTGGATCAGGCATCTGGCAGGACCTGTGGCCCTGTGGAGAGAGGAGCCCATGCTGGAGCAGGTTGGCAGGTAGGACTTGGGACCCCATGGTGGACCCATGCTGGAGAAGGATGTTTCTGAACAACTGCAACCTATGTATGGAAGGTTGCAACAAAACTGGAGAAGTTTGTGGAGGAGTCTCCTATGGGAGGGACACCATGCTGAAGCAGGGGAAGAATGAGAGAAGGAAGGACAAGTAGAAAAAATTCGTGATAAACTGCCTGCAGTCTCCATTCCCTGATGCCTTGTGCTGCTGGGAGAGGAGGCAGAGCAAAATCAGGAGTGATGTCGGGACTGGGAAGAAGGGAGGGATGGGAGGAAGGTCTTTTAAGGTTTAGGTTTTACTTCTCTTTACCCTACTAGGATTTGATTAATATATTAATATTTTGCTTAATAGATTAAATTATATTCCATGAGTTGAGTCTGTTTTGTCTGGGATGGGAAGATCTTCTTGTCCTTCTCCCAAACCAAGAGCATTTGGCTGTATTTTCTCACCCCAGCTCAGCTGCGGAGAAGAGGGATAGAGCAACTTCGGGCAACTAGTGTCCAGCCAAGATCAACATAACACAGTGTGGCATATATTTCCTTTAATCTTGTCTGAGCATTCCTTATTAAATTTTTAATATTCTTGTGACTGTTCATTCTGCTAAAAAAAACCCAACAAAACAAAACAACAAACCAAAAAACCCCAAAAACTTATTAATTTTCATTTTCATCCCATGAAACTCTGGTTTTGTAATAAAATCTCTTTTGTAATGATAAGCATTTTCATTTATAGCGCAAGTGAAACACGCATTGTAGAACAGAATTCCCCAATCCAAAGGACTTTTTCTCTAAACTTAACTTGGAAGAACTCTTACAGTCTCACCAGTTTAATTACCTTGAACATAAATGACTGTATTTTTCCAACAATGGCACGTTCAAAATTATTACACATACAGATTCTTCTTTTTTTCCTAGAGCTGTGGTGTTTATCCTTCTGGGTATTTTACTATGGCATTTAAAAGACATCTACGCTATTTTGCCTTTTATAACTTCCAAAAGTAAATAGCTAGTTGCTATCTTTCTTAGGGCTCTATATGACAACATAAACACAGTTCAAAACAAATATGACTAAATTTTCAATGTCTATAATAGAATTGTTTTTCCATATATTAAACGCATTAATTTTTCCTGAAAGGCTATGAAATGAGTATTGGGGGTGGTGGCTAATAAAATAGTTCCTTTGCGATACAGTATTTTGTAAAATGTAGTAGTCTCACTCTGAAGTTTGCTGTTGTTTGCCTTTTTTTTTTTCTTAAATTTAGTAAGCAACTCAGAATATATTATACTATGTTAAAAACCTCGAACAAACATGCCCATGGACTGAAATTATTATCTTCCAAAGAGAGGACTGTCAGTGTACAAAGCTCAAACATCAAGATTTTCTTCCTAATACTTAACAGATTCTAATATTTAGTTAATATGCCTTACATCAAATATAGCATTTCAGACAGATGATTACAGACTGATTTTCTGGAGTTAGATTTGTAGATGCCCTGCATTGCTGGCAGATCAAGTCCAACTGGAATCCAGTCACTAATTTCAGTGGGAGCTGTGCATATGTTTTATAAACCTCCAAGTTTAGTTCAAGAAACCTTCACAAGGACCTATAGCTACTTATGTCTGGGTGATGTATTGCTTTTTTTGAATTATTAATTAAATGCTTACATTTTATGCTACACGTATTTTTCAGGTTAAAAAAATCTGACTATGATTCTAGTCAGATTTCTATTATTCATCTGGAATTTAAGGGGATTTGCATCAATAATTTGTTCAAAAAAGCATATGATCATTACGTTTTCAAAAATATTTACAGCAAGAATTTTGAATTTGCTGTTCATGTCAGCTGAATCTCACATGAAGGTGGGAAAATGTAATCTTTGTGCATGCAAATGCAGGTTTTTGCTTATGCAATGATTATACACATATTTTGCTTGACTAGTTTGTTGGTTGAAATTTTTAAATATTTGAAAACTTGTAATGTTCAATCCATTCCCTGACATCCATTTTTCAGGAGACAATAATTCTGGGTAGAGAGGGATTAATTTGTTAAGAGCAATACAGTGATTGTCTTGCTAGGATGCAGTTAAAATAAAATAAAAAGCTCAGCTGGTACAAGAAGTTCAGTTTAATCTATAAATTCAGTGTAATCCTAAGAAGTATTGAGGCTGGATAAATCATATAATATTAACTATGGAGAAAATCATGCAGTCACTTGGCTATGATAAAAAAAATTGTGTTGTTCCACAGTGCAAAAAATTAGAGTATATGAGAGCCAAAAGTATCTGAACCCTTTACCAGTGCATTCCTGAGAATAATACCAGACAGCAACTCTGCTACAGATTATAGAGGGAGAGAGTTATTTAAGATGTTGTTTACTATGAGGAAGTAGTTGTTAATAGCTTTCTATCTGTATTCAGAAATTTTTCTAGGCACAGAGAGGGACCTTCTGATTTAGAGAACTTTTGTCATTCATGGCTTAGAAGTAGTGTGGACTCCTTTTGTATTAGACTATAGTGACAGAAAAATACACGAATAATTTTAATTCTTTTGCAAATTTCCACTGACTGTGTGAATGTAAACCTTATTTGCCCATTTTTTCCCATTGTGATTTGATTTTTCTCCATAATTTACCTTAAATAATTACCTATCTCATGTATTTTCAGCTCCACACAACATTTCATTATGTTCACATTTGCAATTTTTTGAGTTATTCAGTGGTTATATCAGATTTTATAAATAATGTCTTTCAACATCATGTACCATGCTCTTTTATGTTGTGTCCATTCTTATTTTGCTTCAGAACAGCTGTATTTCAAGTTCTTGTTTCTGAGCCCATGCATTTGTTTAAGCTGTAGATTAAATAGCTTCATCTTTTATTTTGCTTAAATATTCACAAAATAGATGTACATACTTTCTTGCGGAAGGAGGTTACTACTTAAATCTCACTTCACTAAGGTGATTAGCCTTTTAATAGTTTGTATGTAGTAAATTGCCCTAACTTTTGTTCTTCTTTATGTATGGAAAAAATAATGTGGGTCAGAAGATGACTTTATGTAACATAGGAATGTCTTCATTAAAATATTTCCTACATTATCTATATTTACGTAATAATGAATTCTGAAAGCAGAGGAGTTATATGAAAAAAAAAAAGTGAACTGCTATTTCTTTTCTGGTATTTTCATGTCAAACAGGGCCAGGTCAATCATAAACCCAGGACTATATTGCAGTCACACATTTCTAGAATAATAGATTAGCAATACACAGTTTGGCTAAAGTTCACTAAACTGTTCTGGTATCCTTACAGCTGAGAGCTTGTAAGAGTTGTTATGAAACTGTTACTGATGATGACCTCAAGAAACATAGCCTTCATCTTAACATTTACTATTTTCAGGGTGAGTTGTTTTTACCATCTGGATGATTATTTTACTATGCAAAAAATTTGGTTCCCTCTTTCTTTGGGAAGGACTTAGCATTAACAACCAGATCTTGAGCTATTTTTCGTTTCTCTTTTTTTTGAAAAAGCAAAATTATATAAATGAATTTTAGCTCAAGTGTTCTTTAATAATAGTATTACTCCTTTCTGTACAGAATAGTCACTTATGTACTATTCCTGCTTTCAGTGTTCTTTTCCAAGACATATTTCATATATTTGGGTTTGATGTCTAAAATTACAGGTTGAGGGTGTTTGTAGTTAAGTCAATATTTGAGCTATGCAACATAGGCATTTAGAGAAAGGCCAAGTCCTGTGCTTGTGTAACTGTTTCATTGCTGTAAATTCCTCAGTAAGTATTGCACTCCTTCATCTATTGAAAGAGTGATACAGTAGTTCACATCTGTGCTATAAGCAAATTCAGTGGACTAAAAGAAGGAAAGAATATTTTCATCTGTTTTCTAAGAGTAGATTAATATTCCAATATTTTTGCATAAAAGCACAACAGTTAGTTGTGATTCCCTGTTAATTTTCCACAATTTTATAACATTAGCTACCTTACTTCCATTTCCTTTTTTTAAACATAATATGGGGTTTTATATACTATATATTAACTAATATTTATGTTGCTAGGTAATAATCTTACCCTTTATCTCTATATGTACTTTGCTAATTAACATTTGGTTTCTCTTCTGTTTAGACTCTGACTCTCCCAAAATAGCATTTTGACCCTCATCAGTGCACACAGATTTAGACACCTCGGTTTGTTAATGCAGCTACTACACTATTGAGATAGACTTTGTAGCAATACTTTAAAACATCTATTTCTAAGGCAAAACCATGATTTTGCTGGTTACAGAGAGATTAACAATGAGAATGGAAAATCAACAACTCATTAAGAGAATAAAGAAACTCTATCTGTAGGATTTAATTGTGGAAGAGGTTAGGGGATTTGTTCCTTTCTTTTTTAAGAGTCAAAAGAGTATGGAAATACATTGGGAATGGACTTGTTATGACTGTTGCATTTGCATGTATCTTTCTTCAATTTGAAGTTTCCCTGTTACAACACTAGTATTTCTGGAATCCACCGTGTTGACACAGTGCTGCTCCATGATCCTCTGTGTCTGATGCAGTCAGGCAGACTTGGAAATGACCAGTAGTGTCTGGTAGTTGAAGTCCTAGTGTGATTTACGCAGAAGTCAGTAAGTTTATGTTTGGCAGATGCTTGGCTCACAAGGCAGATAGCGCTGAGTTTCACAACTGAATTGTGCTACCATAGTTTTTCTCCTAACACATAATCTTATATGAATAAAAAGCACCATCATCACACAGTGCACTGTCTGTTACGTCCCATGACATATCAGATAATTCCTGCCTTCTCTTTTCTGTGGTCTGGGACTGCTTTTGTAAGGCCTGAGAAGGGAGTGAATTTAAGTGTGGTTTAGCATTAAACATGATAAAAGTAAAGTAAGGGTTGAACTGGAGCCAACCATAACATAAAACCCTTAAAACATAGTTATAAAAGGCCAGCAGACAAAGGACATATGCAGAGATAGAAAGCAGAATATTTTGTTCCTTGTTGTGGGTGTGACAAACTCCCAGGCCATACTCACCGGTATCATATGGCAGCCCTGCATTTGGTTTTGGTTCAGAACAATAATTAGAAACAAATGGTTTGCAGTGACAGTAACCATCCACTGCCAAGGAAGAAGGAAATTCATCATCTTCAAGATTCCTTAAATTGAGACAGGATGTTTTTATGCTCTAGTAAACCATAAGTTATTGGGCTTGACAGTGTTCGCTTACAATTTAAGGGAAGATGATATGTTCCACTACAGGAATTATTGGTGAAATTTTATGGCCTGTGTTAGGCAAGGATCAAACCAGATGATCCTTATGTCTTAAAATCTGTCCTTAAAATTTGCAGCTGCTCAAAAAAACCCTTGTAAGCAAAATGATGAAAGGAAAGAGGACTGGAACACCAATCTGAAATGCTTTCCTTATAATAAAGCACCATTGTTTCCAAGAACATAGGACATTTCTATTTGTTTGGAACTATTACATCCCCAGACTTGTTCATAGTCAGGGCTTAACCAAAAATTTCACAAACACAAAAAAAGCAAACTGTGAGTTGTCTACTATTTTCTCTTCTGGCAGTTGAAAGAAATACTGCCTACACCTCCCCAGTGTGCATCACTCATGTCAAGCCATGTAGAGATTTACCTGCTTGTGCAATGACTGTCTACGCAGACAAAGAAATAGTGTCTTCTTACATGTGAGAAACTAAGTTCAGGATGACTGAGTGACTCAAAGTTGTGAAGTTTCTGTCAGAGCCAGGGAAAAATAGAACTGGGCATGAGTCTATCAGGCTACTAGTGTTAAGGCATTCCCTCCTATCTAGTTTTTGCCATTCTGTCTCACATCATGGAGCACTCTAAGAGAGGAAGAGAAGAAAAAAGGTCCTGGGGGAACTAGACTGACAAAGTCCTGGCACACAGTAAATCTTTTCTGCTTCCTCTTGCTGAAACTGTGATACTACACAGGGCTCAGAGAGTGGGAGTACTCTGTGTGCAACACTTTAAAACAGAAGAAAAGAAGATGGGGAGAATGGATGAATGCAAAAAGAAAATAATTCACTATATAAAATAAGAGAAGGGAAGAAATTTCTGCCTCTTTTCTTCACCTGTGCAAAAGACGGAGAAGGCAAATACCAAAGCCAAAAGCTATTAATCCTGTCTTCTGCTTTAACTTTTAGCTGTATGCCTTATCCTTTTTAGAATGAGTTGTAAATTTTCAAACTAATGTAATTTTAATTCTTAATTCTCCATTCACTATTTCCGTTTAGGTTTGGGACAGTTCTGTTGCATGAGAGTGTAGTACATAAAATTCTAAAAGTAAATCTTGGCCGTATTTTATTAGGGTTAAAATCTTTCTTGATTTAAACTTTCTATTTAAACTATCAAAGTCTGTTTAAACTTTCTTTCATGTAATCACAGTCAAGTTGCTTTAACTTATGATACTGTAGCTGCAAAAACGACTTTGCATTTTTCCTTTATACATTCACTTCAAATAATGAAGCACACAAACAGAAACGCTGCAATTATGTTTGACTTGCACTTCCAGTTACATAGCTTAGTAAATTCTCAGAAGTTGTTTGTAAGATTATGGAATAAGAGGTCCATTACATGTACTAGGAGGAAATGTCAAAAACATGAGAACACACTGTCATAATATTGACATATAGCTTTTTATATCACAAAGTATTGATCTGTTCTCTCAAGCTTGCACAGAAAAAAAGAAACCTTCTGTCAGCAAGGGAAAATGAGTTTTTCATCTTTTTCAGAATGTTTCCAGAAGTTTATACACAATGGATCCTTCAGATGACCCCACCCTAGAAAACTGTAGGAAAAACATCTTTCTATCCCTTCTTACTTACATCTCTGTCTCCATGACATACTGGTCATGGCTGGAAAAGGATCTAAAGATATTTCTTAGAAGAATTATCTCTGAATAAGTGGCAGATCAGAACAGTTGAAATATAATATATCTGACTTAATACCTGGATATGTAAAAAACTTGGAAAAGTAATAAAGGCTGAGAAATCTGAGGTGTTTGACAGTCTCTAGTCACCAAAGCATGAAATTTTAAAAGCATGCTTTAAAATGCTTGATGGGACTGTGGGCAATGCACATTAGCCAGTAAAAGATTGAGAAGGATTGATCTCTCTTAATTTACTTTTAACAAAAATGTTCCCTCCTACGTGGTATTCCTCACTCATGGTTTTCAAAGCATTTTATGAAAATTATTTCACCAGCAGTTACTTAACTGAAACTCATTTAGTATCAATAACTGATCTCACTTTCTTTGTCTTATTTACTGATACTTCTAATATCTGTACTGGAAGCAAAGAGCATTTAGTTAAAAGAGTCAAAGTGAAGCAAAAGAAAGCAAAAAACTTTTCCATAAAAGTATCACTTTTTTGAGGTCCAAAACCAGGTGTTACCAGAGCCTATCCATCTTTAAATTATCTACAGAACTTCATTGGGACCGCAGGTTCAGGTGCACTGATCTGCAATTCATCGTGTATTGTTCAGATTTTAACACATGAAGGAGTCAATACAATGTCAGTTGAGTCTCAGAAAATTCAGTATAATTGTGTTTACTCTGATTGACATAAGATGAAAGATCTCATTTAAGGTGTGATATCGCAATAAGTAAGAATGTTCCTGTGAATTTTTCAGCTTTAATTTCAGCAAAGACATCAGCTAATAAAATTCATATTGTCCCATATGAGACATCCTCTAATTGCTGCAGTCCATCAGTTGGAAATTGGATAATTTACTATACAACAAAATTGATAGATTATTGGTGCAAATGTGTTTTTTTGATAATACCCTCTGGAAAGTAATTTTTCAAATAACCTTTTATTAAATAAACTTATTTGAAAACAGTCTGCTTTCCTGCAGAACTGGGGATCTCTGAATATACACACTCATGCTGAGAAGCAAATTATGTGTGAAAGCGTTAGAACATCTGCAATTTAAGCTCAATTTATTACTTAGAGAATAGCTATTTCATACAGAGTTGCATGACTTTTCTCAGTATTTAAATACACCTTTCCTTAAGTAACTTGGCAAATGATACAATATTCTTGAGAAAAGAGAAGTAAAGACCAAAAGAAAACTATCATTGCTGCTTTGATAGTCTCTCAAAGCATAGATGTGCTTGGAAACTGTACCATGAAGCCTGCAAAAGCCATGAGATATTGAAAAAAAATAAAAGTTTGCTTAAGGGTTGTCAGTGTGGAAACAGTGATCTAACTTCATGTAACTGGCAGGCAACTTGGTACACTTAGTTCTTAAATAGGCAGGACTGAAACTTTGGCAAAGATCATGTTGAATCTTCAAGAAATGTCAAGGCTGATACAGTAAATATAGTAATGATGAAATGCTATATGATGCTCCAAGCACCAAGAAGCAATTTCTCTGCTATTCTGTGTGAAAGTATTGTGTGTTTATACAGGATGCAGCATAATGCTTTCCTAGTTTAGGATGCAAGTAGTCCAGAGCAAGTAATTTATGAAATTGTGTCATTTGCAGGCCTATGCTATGGACCTTTTGCAAAAAATGGAAAATTCTGGTAGCTCCCCCCACCCCCTTTTTTTTTTTTAAATAATGAGCTCCTTCTCTTTGCATAGACTGTTGGGTTTTTTTAATAAATCTCAGAAAATCTGCATGTGACTTAGAAGTGTAAAATTTTACAGGAACATTGACAGTGAAGTAATTTGTAGCAAACTATTTCTGTCAGGGGAAAGAATTAAGGAGCATAAGGTATTTTATAAATACATCAAAGGAAGAAAGTGCTAGAGAGAAAACTGATCTGGGAATAACTATTCAAAACTAGTTATGGCAATGCATATTTCTAAGAAGAAAACATTTCACAAGGGCGAGAGATAAAAATGGTAAGAGATTGAAAAATACTCAGTCTTAAAATCTGCCTAACCTCCTCAGTTGCTACTCACTTTAGACATAATGATCTCAACCCATAGAAGGAGATTTTTTAATAAGAAGGTACTGTGCAAAGTTTTACATTACAAAATCCGGGTCAGTTGCAATCCAGACATCCAACAGAGCAGGTCTCCTTTGGACCCTTTGAGAACGGATTTCGTAGCACAAAGAAGAAATGAGTAAAGGCAAAGGAAGATGCACCAGTACTGCAATTCCCTCCATACTGTCTTGTTAGCACTAGGATGCGAGAGAAGAAGGGAGAAAAGGGGTATCTCAGCTCACAAGAGGGTGAAAAACTGTGTAATGTGGCTGGCAGTGCCAATGCCCAGGAAGAAGAATTATTCTTGGTCTGGTTTCCTTCTAGAGCTCAAGCTGGCATTTCTCCATGTGTGGTGTCTTGTACCTGCTCCATGGCTGATCACGGACTCCAGGTAAGCCCGAGCATTCAGTATTGATTACATATGGAATAAAATAACCCTCAGATTTACAGCCAATTGTTGCTTCCTCGTGTGGAAATCTCTATTGCACAAAAATTCGCAGTGTTTACCAACTGTCGTGTTCCAAAAACAATAGCAGAGGTTTTGCCAAGAGCATAGGGGTTATGCAACAGCCACTCTACTATATTTGTAGTACTGTTTAGTTTTGTACTGCGAAGGAGCTGTGGGTACGAGGTAGGAAGAGCATGTAGGATTTGCTTTAAATTTTCTGCTTTGTGATGCATCATCTGCGGCATGGTTAGGAGTTTCCTGCTGTGGAAACAAATGACATAGAATCTGCCATTTCTTCCAAATATAATAGGTTCTCCTGGCATTTGTTATCAACCTAGAATCACATCTTGAAACATTTTCAAATCAAAAGCAAGAGAGAAAGGTACTAATGTCAGAGTCATTGACACTTGTGACCGTGACTTGGGTCTATTAAGCAGTTACTAGGGATATGTTCTGAAAACTTCCCTTCTTATGTACTAGATGAACAGAAAATCCATGTTCAAGTGCTTGCTGAGAGAGCTGAGATCTTTTGCAGGCACATATTGGGGAGGCCATTGGACCCACAGGAGTGTGGGATAGATTCATAAGCGTGGTTTTAGGCACACAAAAATTATGCGTAGGTGTGCATTGGGGAGGACGAATAAGGAAAAAAAAAAGGTAAAAATGAGAATGCCTGAATTTCATAACACATCGAAGCATTTTAATTACATCTGACCATCTCAGTGACAGCTTTTAGGAAAGCGTAGCTCTTCTAATGCTTTTCATCTTGAGATCCTACAACACTGTATGGAACATGTTAGTATTAATATTTCCTAGGTAAAGCTAGGCAGAAGAAAATGGAGTTGGCCAGGATCACTCATCCAGTCAGTCAGTGGTAGAATTGGATTTTTAATGAGAACACTTAGTTCTAGAAGTCTTCTGCTTATTATTTTCTACCCATGCCCACTTAGGTGAATGAAAAGATCCTTAGTAATAGTTATTGCTGCTACCAGAGGTTTTTAACTCTGTCTTTTTTCTGGAAGATTTTCTTCCTTCTAATCCAGAGAACACTGTAAATGGCAAACAGAACAACAGCCTTTTGGAGATTTCTGGGATTATATAAAATGGCAAACAGTAAAGAAACCCAGCATTTCAAAGATACAAATTCCTTTCTCTTACATAGTGAAATTATTTTGTGCTTTTTTAGCAACAAACTTACATTAAATGATAATTTATAACATTTATATGGAAAAAAATAGTGTTGTCTTTTCACTTTGTCAATGTGCAGATACTGTATATGAAAGAAGATTTGTAAATTTTCAAGTAAGATAATGAAAATAGCTCTTCAATGATTAACATTTGGTACATTTAAATAGTTTCTTATATTTTTCATATTTGTGTTACATCTGCATGGAAATTATGAAGGCATAATTTTTATTCTAAAACACATTATTCAAGAAAAGGACTTCAAACCATGTAATTTTACTGAAATATTAAGCATGCCAGGGTTAGTTTCCTTTCACAAAATGAATTCACTTCCTTTGACTTCGTTCTTTATAATATGCAGGCACCAATCACATTAACATACTATTTTTCAGCAGGACTTTCTTTTGTGCAGTGCAGGTAAAGTTCTTATCACATAATGTACCACTGTTTCAGGTATTATTCTCGACTCTTTCCTGTCTAGCTGCCTGCTCTATGTGTTGCACACTATGCAGGCAAATATAAAACCTATTTATTCCCTTTGCTTTCATTCTGGGAAGCATCCATGAAATCAAAGACGCAGAAGACTCACAAAAACTTAGAATTGTCTTAAAAGTCGCTCTTCAAAGAGAGGAAGCTGAAGCAGAAGGAGCTTAAGGTCAAACATTTCTATTAGTATGGCATGTAAAGCCAGAGTTCAGCACTTGACTCATAGCAGTAACGTACAGGCCTCAGTGATACAAGGTACAAGATCAAAATCCTGCCCTCCAATGATTTAATTTACATTTCACTGAGTCTTAGACATTAGATTGTCAGGTAGGAAAAATGATCCAGCTGGAGGGGAAGAAAAGCAATGCAGCTTCAGCACTGCAACCACATGTGGTGCACAGCTCAGGGATGACGTAGGATGTTACGGTTTGTCAGAAAGAGAGAAGACATATCAAGCTTCCTCCTCTGGAATCTCTGTCTGCTTAGGAGTCAAGGAATGCAAGTTCACTAATTTCCCTTGAAACATCTATTGCATCATCATGTCGGAACCCATTTGCTTATCTTTCAGCCAACTGCTTAGATCCCTTGCTTATGGTGAGCAACCTAAGGTTTTTAAAGTAAAAAAAAAAAAAATTCTAACCAAATCAAATCTATCAAAGCAACCCTATCAAATCTCTAGTTATTTTTGGATTAGGTATTACAATACAGTTAAAAAGAATTAGAATAAGAATAGCAAGGAAAAAAGTCACACTTGCTTGTCCACTTTGTCCCTAGAGATAGGTCCTGGCTGTCTGCCAATCATGCAGTAAATGACACAGTCTCTGCTGGTCCCTAGGTGTTTTCTCCTTCTATTATCCTAGTGACATTCGTTCTCTGGTCTTTAATAGTGGTTTGGTTTGTGCTCCCAGCTCCTTGTTGTTGTTCCTTTTCCTTATTCTGCTATTCTCTGCAGTCTCCCTCACCCTCTATGATAGGGAAGACGGCATGTGAGTTGGAAGCAAATAAATAATACATGTTTTTCTTCAAAGTCATGTCAGAACTTCCAGGAATAATCTGGGTTACTATCTAAAATTTCAGTTCTCTAGTCTTTTCCTGAGTTTTCCTGGTTGGTTTGCAAAAAGTCTCTTGTATTTTTTTTTATAGTTGGTCTCTCATTAGTATATGATTCCTATTCGTCACCAGAAAAAGCTTAGGTGGCAGCAGAAATCACATGGTCAAAAGGGCGCAGTTTCCCAGATCTGCCCTTAAATCTGATATTTCACAGGTGAAATAATATTCTTTTTACCAAGAAAGTCAAGAGGAAGGTGAAAATTTTTTGAAGAAGAAATTGGGGAAAATGAAGTTCTGTGATGTGGTTTCCTATTGACACATGTATGGGTCACTCAAGTTGAAATATTTATATCCCTTATTTATACCAATGGAATAAAAAACAGGTTTTAAGCTTATCAAGGCTAATGAAATCTCTACATAGGCAAGTCATAGAAGAGAATGAGAAATTTTGCTAGTGGCTTTTATGGCCATTTGCCCACAAGAGGAATGAACAGTGAGCTTATGGAGCTCAGGGCTCTGCTCCAAACTCTATAGAGGATGGTGCTCCAAAAACACAGGCTGTTCCACCATTATAGTCCATCCTCATGTTCCAACTTCTCTAAGCTAATGCTTCTTTCCCAGTTTTGCATCTTTCCTACTCACGGTTTCTTGTACCAGTCATATTGTTCTATCCATAACATTTTATCTCCAGCTCCTCAGGCTTGTCCTTTTTTGAGGACATACATTTCTCGATTCTCTCTCTCAGCTTTTCACTGTTGTCCAAGACTGCTTTGGCCACTGCCAGTCTGAGTTTTCTCTTCAAGACATTCGCAGTTCCACTCACATTCCCTGGTTCACCCGTCCTAGTCTTCTTGCCAAGTCAGTCCTCGCTCTTGAAAAGAGCTAGATAGTTTTGTTTGGATTTTTCCAGAAGAATTCGCCTGAGGCATCTATGAAGCGTATGGAATTCCAGTCTAAATGGTTAAAGTCTGGCAAAGTTTTATGCAACATGAAAGAAGGTTTTTAATAACAAGCAACATCACTAGTCAAATCTGTATAAATCCTAATCTGGTTCCCTTTGAAGTCAATGGCAAAAACTCCGATGGGACCATTAATTTAAAACTTTAATACAATAATCAAGTAAGCACATGCTTAAAGTGCTTTTGTGGATTGGACAGCAATTAAAAATGAGAATGTACCTCTAGTTGCTATGAACACTAATACATTATTTGAATTTACTACTTTCATTTCCGTTTTATGAATGTATCCAATGAAATCTGTAAACTCTGTCCTTGAAATGAATTGTTGAATAATGTGGTCACAAGGGCTGGACTTCCAAGCTCATGGAAAATGAAGAAAATTGATAAACTGATGTTTCTGCATAATTTCTGTAAATGTTCCACTACAGCTCTTTGTTGTGGCTGCTTTGGGTAGCAGTATTTCAGTTTGTAAGCATTTTGAGCATGTGTTCAAAGCAGCATGGGAGAGAGGAACAAGATCTTTTCCTTTTTTTTTCGTTTATTATTCCAAAGAACATGAAGGACTCTTTCATGTTTTCCTATGAAGTGCAATGCTTTTGAAATTCTTATGCAGGGCATGTTACAGTCTAGTAGCCTTTGGCAATACGGCCTGGATACAAGACCTCACAGAAAAAAACAAATGTGAAGAAAATAATTGATGAGGCTGGGGGAAAAAAAAAGGCATTGGAAACATGTAGTAAAATTGTGACACTCAGACTTTTTCAGAGTTCAAAACAATGAAGGTAGTGCTGTGTGGGTCTTATGCATTATGAAGATGCAGTCTCCTTTTGATGATAAATCTCTCAAACTCTACAGTCCCCTATGCACATCGTATTTCCCAAACTAACTAAGAGGCCATGGATAATAACAGCCAAAATTTCCCTCTTTTTAATACTGTTATGAGATCTCTAGCTGTGCTATCTGTGGAGTTTGGCTATATTACCTAGAAAATCATCCTGATCCACATCACTTCAGGCTGTTTTGAAACTTCCCAATTAAAAAAAAAAAACAAAAAAAAAAAA
>VZTE01002252.1:16997-32983 GCA_013397775.1 Eulacestoma nigropectus
AAAAAAAAAAAAAAAAAAACAAAAAAAAAAAACAACAACCAAACAGACAAAAACATGATCTTAATTTTGATTCTATCACATTTATCTCAGATATAATTTTTTTATTTATGCAAGTTAACATGTCATAATTAAGGTAATCATGAGAAATGTATTATGTGAGGATGGAAACAGTGTAAGTAGTATCTAAACTCTTTTCTTATCTTTCCCTGATAGGAAATTCAGTTTCTCTGATGCCCTTTGGGAATAATGAACTGCCTTTATTCTTTATTCTAAATTCCACAGTGATTCTTCTAAGCAGTATGATTCGTAAATATAAGTAATTTTCTTTACTATTCAATGTTGGCCTCTTCCAGGTAGATCTTGAAGGCTGAATGACTTGTTTGTGATGTGACTTTCTTACTGGAAAGCACATTAGAATGATTAGTCTTATTCATATTGGTGTAATTAAAATCATAACTAGGTCCAAAGCATTTGCTGCTTGTTGAGTGTCTCAGTTTCTCATTAATCAGAACATAATCCTCTCCAGAGCTCTCAATAAAATATTGGTTCATTCTTTTCTGCCGAAATAAATTGTTTCCAGGTTAAGTTGACCTATTTATAATAGACAAATTGTTAATTAATTTTCTCATTTGAGTTTCTCAAATATCAGGGTACAAATTGAATTACTACCCACCTTCTCTAAACTGACTAGCTGATTTCTGATATTTACATATATTTTTTTAATATATGTAAATTTCCTTCTTGCTTTTTTAAAGGACTGTTTTCTCTGTTCTGTTTTGAGGGGTTTTTTTATTATTGCCAGTACTTTCACATTCCTGCAAACAATTGATCTCTTGTTCTGTAATAGGCTTCAAATTATTTTCCTAGCTATGTAGTAGTTCCCCTCATAGGTATCTGGTCCAAAGTTACACAAGGTATAGGGTTGTTATTTTCTTCTTTGGAAAGGCCCTATTGGAATTCAAAAGTGTTCACTTTCAACATTGTCCCCAAAAGTGTTTAGACAGCAGTAGATTTTCGGGAAGATTTTTCAGTCATCATTTGCTTCTGTGGTAGAATTCAATGAAATAGTTAAAAAAAAGAAACCAAACCAAAACCCTAGAGCCATTCCAGTTCATTTATTTGCTCCCTCTCTCCACCCATTTTTTTTGCCCTGAAGCTTTTTCCCAGGCATCATGATCTTCTCATATTGCTGTGATTCTTGCATGTATCTTACCCTGAATAGGAAGAGGCCTGCCTTCCGTACTCTTTCATATTGCAGGGATAATACTGCCTTCTGATCAGGTGATTCATCACGGAAACAGCATATGGGGAAAAACATAAATGCTTCTTACACTTTTCAAGGAAAGTTTGTCCAAGTAACAGATAAAGACAATCAATCAATTCTCATGGCCATTTTAAATGAAAATCTTTAATCATATCATATTATACAATATTATTCAATAGTGCATTAAGGAAAGATCATTAAAATGTAGTAACACAAATGCAGGCAATCATACAGAAATTTATTTCATATGCTAGTGTCCCATTAATTTGCAGGACTTTTATTGCAGTGCCATTAGACAGAGAATACATGCTCTGTAATAGGTATTGGGGAGGCACCTTCTCTTGGCCTGCTATATATACACATTTTTATAGAACAGTTCTAGCATCTAATGAAGCCAAGTAGGTTTCTTAAATTCACTTCTCCACAAGCAAAAGAAGGCCCAACATGGCATATACAGATGACTGAAAGACTGTATTTAATATTAGAATTTTAGAAAGGTAGAAACTAATATAAATCCTCCAGTAAATTTATTAAAATATTTATTGTTTGCAAGGACAGGAAGCTTGATTTCACAGTAGCACAAATTGAAATTTTTAAGACAGTAAGGGAACAAAACAAATTTGAAGTCTTTAAAGCCTACATCCTGATATATATTTAGAGAGTTAAACTGACAGAAGCTAGGCCCTGAAATACTATTTAGGCTACCTACTAGGTGCTTACATACCCAGCTGCCCCCAGCTTCAATACGTGTACAAGTACCTCTAAGAAGCGAGGACTGTAAGTTTGTAAGACACATCTCCTACATTTCCGAACAGTTTTCTAATTGGCAGTCATCTATACATAATAAGGTACACGCAGACTTGTCAGACAGGCAGAGCTAGGAAACACAGGCTGAGAGAGAGCATGCCCCTTGGAAGCTCCCAGTTTTAGCAGAATAACACTGGTGTATGCAAAGATGAGTGCTGAAAACATCAAAGTGATTTTCATTCAGGTGAAAACAGAAACACCTGCATAATTTTGCTTTTTCTCTCAATGGGAAGTTGAAATACATTCAGATTTTAATATGTGTACCAGCATGTTCCTTATTAGAGATATTTTCCGGTGGGGAAAAAGAAAACACCCCAGGAAAAACAAACAAGGAAAGAAATAAAAAAATAATCCCACACTTTCTATTAGTTATCTGAGCTTTAAAAATATTTCTTCATTTTAAATTTGTAAATTAGGAAGACACGTTATTGATATAATGAAAATTTACTATATAGAGAGGATGCAAAATTGGGTCTGGACCTTGTTTGATCTTGGTTATCTCTAAGGAATAAAAAGGAATACAGACTGAAAAATAAATATATATATAACCTAGAAACATTGTATAAGTTGAAAATGTACCATGGGCAGAAAACCAAGGCAAGAAAAATAGAAGAAAGTTTAAAATTCTTCAGTGAGAAAAGGTGATGGGTTTATATGTGTATTCTGTCCTCAGAGACTGAACTCTTTTCTGTCTATAGATAGAAAAGTACCTCTGTCTATTGCAGCCTTTATTCAGCTCATTTACCTGACAAGGTTGGGTTTTTTTAAATGTTCTACAAGGTAGTCATTGGAATGTCAGATAAAATAAAATATATATGATTCTGAGCCTCTTGTTAAATTAAAAAAAAAGATGTTGGCAATAGTGCTCTGTTAGTTTGAATGAAGTTCTTTATTGTGTGCCCATATACACAGCATATCACCAGTCCTTGGTGTTATATTCTGCAGTTATAGTGCATTGTCTGAAGTTGAAACAGTTGAAAGAGAGAGAATATATTAAATGAAAGTGTCATGAATGTGAATACATTAAGAGAAAAGAGAAAACTGCAAAAAAAGTAGAAAAAGCTGAAGTACTAAGAAATTTATATAAAGAGAAAAATGGGCTTCCGAACGAAATTAATTTTAGCAAATTATTTAAAATAAAACAGGAATTAGCATTATTCCTTTAAATGGTTCAATAACTATTTCAATTATTGGCCAAATGAATCCATAGTCTAACAGTTACTTTTCTTGATATATACCTAAAAATCACCCTTAGAACTCATTATTTAACAGTAAGGTTAAAGTGATGTTAAACATCATCCTAACTTTACAGTTTGATATGAATAATTATACTCTTTGTATACAGTATTTCTTATATATGAAAGTAAGAGTTTGTGGTACCATATTCAGTCTCAGCTTAAAAATCGTGTCATGTGATTCTATTTTTCTTGAGTTATCATTATCACAAATATAAGTTCTGATTACAGCAACTAAAACAAAAAGAAAAAATCCCAGTTTAGAACTGTGTTTTCAGCTGTGTTACAGCTGAGGAATTCCTGGAAAGCCGGTAGATTAAATTCAGACCACTCTGGCAGTGTTTTGCCCTTCATGTGACAGTCATGTATAAGAGTGAGAAGTAGCACATGCAGTTTCCTGATGAAAGGTGCCTATTTTCTGTAGAAATATGGAGAAAAACAGTCAATACTTCCTCTTCCAGAAATGATAGTGTAACTATATATATCTAATACATTATAGAATATATAGTATGCACTATACATATTATATATATACATTTCTTAATATATAAATATATTATGAGTTTTATTATTATTACTTTTGATAAGGAGTCGGTATATGTGGCCTTTTCCATGGCACAAAGCAGCCCAGGTGCAGCCCCCTCAGTGCTCTCTGACTTTCCCATGTGAGCTGTGAGCTGATGGGCTCAGGGGAGATACACAGAGCCAGGGAGATGCAGCACCCTGAAAGAGCCATGAGTTCTCCAGGCTTTGCAAACTCTTCTCCTTGAAGATTAGTATTTTCAGAAGCCCTTGAGGAAATCTGCCAAAAATGATTGTCATTAAAACTCTGTCCAACCTTAGTAACTCTCTGGAATATTTTGATCAGATCTCAATCCAGATATCAGGGAAAGGAGCTTCCTTTGATTAACAATGGTTGGACTTAACATAATCTACAGCAGGAAACTCCGTCCTTTATTTCAATGCACAACTAAACAGAGCAGCAGTTGCTGTTATCAGCAGCTCATGGGGCTAACTTTTCCACAGGCTTTTAATCCAAAATTTTCCAAACAAATCTTCAGTCACACAGCAATAATAAGGAAAATAGTACTGTGAGAAAAAGTTTAATGTTACCAAAAAGAAAACCAACACAATTAGTGATTTTTTCTCTGTTTTACAATTATTTCCACCCCTATTAACATGAATGGTTAGAAGTCATACTCCGTGGACTAGCTCTTGTTCATTGATTTCATTTTGAGAAATATGTGTGTTTTAGGATATTTTCTGATTACTAATTCTAGCTCTTCTAAACAGTCTGATTCTTGGGTAAGGTTCTTCAAAGCATGGAGCTCTAAGACACTGCAATGTGGTTGCATCTGACCAATAAGTTTTATTGTCCTTACACGTTCTTTTTCAAGTTTCAATGCAATAATTGTCTTCTCTTAGTTCTACATTTTTAGTAACTGTTCTTTCAAGAGATATTTTATTAGTAATGTGCTGTATCAAAAATATCTCCAAGTCAAATAACCAGATTAAAGGACAAGAATACTTAGTGAGTTTGTTACATTTTACTATTGCAAAGTCCATTTAGTTTTGGGCCTAACACACAGTATTTATTTTTAATAGTTAATACTGAAGCACTTCTGAATTACCCCCCAGTGTGAAATGGTACTGATGAGCTGAAAACACAGTCACAGATGAAAACCAGTAGGAACTAGACATGTTAAAGCCAGTTGAAATGGAATACTAGTTAAAATGTGTGTTAGGGAGAAGTTGTTTGGAGTCACTGAACAAGAAAACGCATATGTAACACTGTGAAATAACTCTCAGGTGAAGAGCAGTGGGCTGTGTAAATTATCATTCTCTACACTTAGTAAGCAAAATGTACAAGTTTTATTCTGCAATCTTTTGATTACCAAAAAAAAACAAAGAGAGAAAAAAAAAGTAGCATGGCTGTCCACCTCTAAATTCAAAATTTAATAGAGGCTGGATATAGATGGAAATATTCAAATCACAGAGCACTAGAGAACCACCACAAGAAAAATGTCTACCATTAGCAAAAAGGTTTTGGGTTCCAGCTGCAAACTGGTTTCATGGATAAACGACCACATACATTTGAAGAAGCAGCCATGTGGAAACTTCAAATCCTTTGTAGGTCCTACTAATTATTTTAGAAGGAATGGCCTTGCTAATTTCCTAACAGAAACGGAGAAAAGCTACCTTACTATCTAAGAATAGAAGAATTCTTCAGTTAGTGCTGAGGAGAATGGGGTTAATGAGACTAATGGTCATGGACAGATGCTAATTTCTTGCTGCCAGAAGCCAAACTGGCTTTAGCTGTAGCATTCCTTCACTGGGTGATCCTGGCCCAAAGCCCAGCAAGCAGCCAAGGACTAGCTCCACCAGCCTCTCATGCCAACAAGAGCCTTCAGATCAAATCCTCTCTACTATGGCCCAGGGGTGTGCTAGAGAAAGCTAGGGGTTGTTAATATTCTCCAGCTTGGCCTTAGTCAGCTCTGGAAGGTAAATGGATTACGGACAATCAGTCAGTTTGACTTTAGACCTGACAGTGAAGACACGCCAACTTCATCCTACTCCTAGTTAATTCCTGAATCGCTTTCATATGTCCTTACTCAAAGTTCGGGTGTAGGAATATCAGATATCACAAGAGCCCCGAGGCTCTTCTGTGAAACTTTTCCAGGAGTGAATTTGCTCTGGTATCTCAGAATTTGTTCCTGTTGCAGAGGAGAGGCTGATTTAGGATTTAAATGAAGCCTGCAAGATGTCAGCAGCGGCTTTGCCCTTTGGCTTCTGTGTTCAAGAAAAAATTCACAAGCTGTACAAAGTCTGGCACAATGCTGAAATTTTTCTGCCTGTTCTTCCTTTCTATTTCATTTTCATTTTCTAAAAATAGCTTCTTATACAAAAAAAAAAAGCAGAAATTATATTTAAAAATGTAATTTATAATGGCGTGTTAAAAAGAATACAGTAGCTGTTGCATCACATAAATTAGTAATGATTGCTCTTTTTACAATGGATTCTGAACAAAATTTTTCTTAATATTCCACATTTTCGCTTTTTTTTTTTTCTTTTATCGTAGTTCAGATATAGCAGGCATTATTTTACCAAGTATAATATTCCAAATTACCTACAAATTAATAACTACTTTTATTCTAGTGAGTCTGCTGGGTTTATCGTTTAGGCATTTTGTGACCCTGCCTGTCTAGTCCCCTTTGGACGATGAGTTGCTCACCTGTCAGTTTTGCTGAAGACAGGACATGCTCAACCCGCTATTATACAGCATTAATGATCTGTCTGTCCATTCCAGGCAGAATGGAGAGAAATGCTGCTTTTTTTCTGACATGGCAATCTACCTTCTGAGTGACAACAAAATAGTAATGGAAGAACAGAAAAAAAAACTCCAACCCTCTTGGAAGCCCGTGGGGATTAACTAGGAGAATGTAGGGTTGGTTTTTTTTTTAAATCACCTATTTTATTGGATCTCCCAGGAGTTGTAACACTATTCATCTTTGAGGCTAATGAAGTTCCCTTGTGAATCATGCTGTTTAAACTATGTGGGGCATATCTTGATTAGCATATGTTTCTTCTAAAAATACATTTTGAAACCCCTGGAACTTGCCATTTGTTTGAAAGTTGTACTAGACTTTCAACCTTGCATCACTGATAATAGGACAAAAACTTTACTTTTAATCCTTATGCAAGGACGTCTGGTTTTGCCTGCAATTCCTCTCCCCAGTAGAAACTTAGCCCATTAATTCCCTCCAGAACACACTAAAAACAATGAGCTTGCTCAATGTGAAAGTGAAATAGAAAATTCTGAGCTAACCTTTAATGTAGTCTAACTTAGGAACTCCCAGGGAGCTGAAATTTTAACCAGAATTCTCAGTTTAATTTTTTTTTGTTTTATTTTTATTATATTCAAGTCTCTTTCTTGGGGCATCTATGGTCCTGGCTTTAAGGACACAGGGGTTACAATGTCAGCCCTGAGCCTATAAAGAGTATTGTGAGGGATGCCAGATTTTGTTCTTACAGATTTACTGTGTGTCTTGTCTATATCCCATCCCTGTTTGAACACCAGACTCAAATGGACAGCTAGGCATGTGTTGTGCCTAACACTACACTCTCGCTTTAGGATTTCAGAGTATGAGGAACGGACCTGACTGTGAACTCCATCCCTAATTATCATGAAATCTGTAGAGCCAGTTAAAGTGTGGCTACCTGCACTTCTCCCCAGAAAGATCTTCAGATTGATATCCACCGGTCCAGAACAGCTATGTTCGGTCATTGGTCATCCCTGGCAGAGGGGCCATTCCCAGGAAAGCAGAGAGTGGTTACTCAGAGGTGGCCCAGTGAAGGCAGCTCCCAGGGTTGCTGCCAGTGAAGGACGTGTATGTCATAACTGAACACGTTATATCTCCCCTTAGCAACCTGACCTGCCCTTGTTCATCAGCCAAGCTACTGTGAGGCAAGAATGTAAACATAGAAGACATTGTCTCTTGACATGACTCATCTTCCTTTTGTCCTAATCTAAACAGCTTTTCGCCCTACCTGATGCATCTTTTTCATGCCCTGAAAAATGAAAAATTTTCTTGTCTTATACTGCACATAGATTAGGGTAGATAGATGCACTTCGGGAACTGACTTGACTAAAATGCTACTGAAACAATGTCTAACAATATTCATAGATGGTTTTGTTGCAATTGTATTTTTGAACAGGTTTTTTTTTAATATACATATATATATATATCAATCAAAATAAAATATGTTGTGAAACATACTTCTCTTTGACCAGTATTTACTAATACATTTGAATTTAAAATGATAGGCAGGAGAGTATTATACAAGATAATTGATATATTAAACCATGGCCTTAATCTTGTAGCAAAAGAAAAGATGAGTCTTTTTTTTCCTTAATACAATATAAAGCATATACTGTAGTTTCATCATCTCTGTCTTTCAAGGAGGTGAAATGTAATGGAAGATGAAAGTCTAGCTTGCTAATACTGTTTCTAAGCATTATATAATGATCAGCCTTCAGTGATTTGGTTAATGTATGATACTTTGCATACTTTCTATTGCTCCTTTTAATTAAAAATCCTTCCAATTTTTAAATTAAATCACCTTCTAAGATAATCATAGACACAGAAAATCACTCTCCTCTCCCCAGTGTCTGATTTTATTCCAGCATTTTCTGATTATATGGACTAGGGTTGCAGTCAGCAGTTTCTTGATACCAGTCATTGTGAAATGGCCCTATTTAGCCATCTAGGGCATGTTGAGTAATGTTTATACACCTTGCTTTTCTTCTAAGTATTCAGATTATCTTCACATATGTAAAGCACATCAGCAATGTCTTAAGATTGTTAATGCAACTGGAGCCTGCCAGATGCTTAAAGATCGTGGTTTAGTTTCCTCTGCTGAGGCATGAGGGAGATTGGTTATGTCTCAAAACTGCATTTATAATTATGTTACAGTATTTTCTTGCTTAACGGTTACAAAAAGGTTCTTTTTGTCAGACTGGTTTTATGTAATCTTCTGTAGCAAATTTTGAAAATTTTCAAAATAGGTCTTTCGTGCGAAGCTTTTGCAAAAATTAAAAACTGAAATTAGCATAGAATTATGTGGGCAAACAGAGGATCACTGTTAGTTGTGCTGCTGGTGACCCTCCTTCAGGTTGGAAAACCTCTTCTCCATGAGCTGGCTTGTGTTTCAAAGGTAGTTACTCCTATCTTCTGCTGGTAAATTCCATTTGGCATTGCTGAATAAATCTCCAGTTCAAAGTAACATTTCTGTGTTTTTCTGCCTGTCAGTGTTCCCCTAGCTCTTAGTTTTCATGGAGGTTAACCTTTAATCAATTAACACACGAATTCCATATACAAATCAGACTGAAATAGCTATTTCCCAGAGGATGCAATGTTTATCTACATATTCAGAGCTGGGAGTGCCTGAGATATAAGCAGCAATGATCCAAATCTATTTATTAGTCTAGGAAGAACAGACTTGCTACTGTTCAATGTCTTTGTGCACCAGATCATGAGGCATTTGTTTAGTGAGGCATTAAAACTTTTGAGATTTTCTCCCTGAAGACTGTGTGTCAAATCCAAGAAGCCTTGCACACCACAGTGGACTTGTATGTCTGTGCTAAGGGACTGATACAATGCTGTAATATTGCAAATGGAAGTGACTAGATAACCTAAGACTCCTATGTCCTGACAAGATAAATGCAGTAGTAAACATACACCCTGAAAACCACTATGATTTCCGTCTTCAAGGAAGAGAAGAGAATGGAAACTTTCAACTGACTGAAATAATTTTCTACCATCACACAAAGAAAATCACAAGGCCTCACAAGAAAAAAGAGTTGGTCATGTTTCTAAGTAACCATCATTCTAACTCTCATTATGAATCCTTTATTCTTCCATGTCATAAGACATGAATATAATATATAAGTGTAAATACATGTGTTTCAAAAAATGCTTTCAGAAATGAAAAGTAACTTGATATAAAGAATGCTAACTAATGTCAGTATGCCACATAAAAAGTCACAAAAATAATGGTGGCATCATTGCATGTTTACAGTTTTTGCTAGAACTTTGTACCTTGTTTATTTCTAGCATATGGACATAGTAGATAGAGATTTTGCTGTTTATGGAAAACTTTAAATAGAAAAAATTCAAAGTAGTGGAAGTTCCATGGGCTGAGCTTGTGCTCTCTTGCTGAGCCTTTTGCCCCCTGGATGACGGAAGTAGCCTGGGTGAAGTTAAAAGCAATCTGATCTAAAGTTTTATTGATCTCTGTATGTAATAATAATAAATTTGACTGTTTTAAAAAGAAGTCTTCTGACCATTTCCTAGTTAAGGTTAGGGTTTCCTCTGAGAAATATTACATTCTACACTTGCAATTAAAATTGTACAAGCAAATAGGCATTAGCAAAAAAATCCAGCAGAAATCAATATATCCTTAAAAATTTTTGAAACCTTTTATGCTTCTTGAATAATTAATTTCCATTTTCTTTCGTAATTGAACAGAACACTTTTCATTATCAGTACATTATTCCTAAAACAAAGATGATGTAACAGTCAAACAATTCTTAAATATTTTTGCTAGTTTAAATGAAAATGAAGGTGACTTTTATCTAAAAGCCTGATTTTCAGACTTAGTCAATTAGTTTAATAGGAGTTAAACTGTGACACTGAGACGTGATAAAAATAATTTCAAATTTGAATTTAATTTTCAAAAAATAGAAGATCATTGAAGCATTTCAGACAGTAAACTTTTCTCAGAAGATATGACGGAAGTTCTTGGTACTGTTTGTATGCATGATGAATTATAAGTAAAGAATATTAAAAAGGACTTTAAGTATCAATTATTATAAGAAATTTATGTATCTGAAATTAATATCCAAAATACTGAAAAATGTGGTGATCCCTACTTTTGCATCATATTCTTCTTCTAAAACTCTCAAGAGGCCCCATTTTCAAACAGCAGTTATGCAAATGCAACCATTTATCTAGGCAAGAGAGCATTCCTGTGGCATTATATACAAGAGGAAAAATAATGGATTATTATATTGCAGTTGGTGAAGTGAAACACATAATCTGAAAAATGTTTTTCAAAATTAATTGCTTAACTTTATCCAGTGCTATGTAGCTCATCAAGATAGATGAAATAAAGGAACACAGACTAGGTCCACAAAGGTGTGGAAATGACCAGTGTCTGGAATCTTATCAGGAGTAATATTCAATCATCTGGGGTATGAAAATGAGTTTTATTCCCCATTTTGCAACAATTAAAAAATTTTAATCTGTGCAGTGGTCCTGGAGGTGATGTGGATGAATACTGTGATAGACGTTTCTCCTCCTACCTTGCTCAAGGAAGTCATCCTAACCTCTCCCACCTAATCAAGCCCCAGAATAACCTCACCCTTCACTGGAACTGCTATATAGTCCCCAGTCTCACATTTTCTGAAGTAACTCTTTCATAATTCCTCTGAGTTTTACCATTCCTACCTACCATGAAGAGAAAGAAGTTGTAAATATAGAAAGATGACCTCAGGAGCAGAAGATCCCATATTTCCAAACAGGCTACACTAAGAGAGAAAACAGTGTTTTGCTGCTCAAAGAGTTTCACACCACTGGGTCAGGACTCTGGTGAGCAGAGTGCCACTACCAGGTAAAAAGGGACCTGAGGAAATCTGAGTTTGAAATAAAGGCCATCTGTACAAACCAGTCAGTTTACCCAGTGTGTTGACACAGCATTTAGGTAAATCAGTGTTTCTGCCAGAACACCATGATCTAGATATTCTGTTAATATTAAGTATATATCTGTTAATATCATGTAAATGTGTGCTTATATTCTAACATGGGAATCCTGGCAGGAAAAGATGAAAATTATGATTCTTGTTTCAGCATAGTTTTGTGAAGCTGGGATTGGTAAAATATTTAACAGACCATTCTTCCATGCTTCTTCCTGGCCACAGCTTCCAGCGAATCCTGGGGTCTGTCACCCAACAGGAGCTCTGGTGAGGATCTGGCTGTGATGACTCCACCACCACCAAAGGACAGATTTGCAGGACAGGACAAGGGCTGTGCTTTAAGAATAAGGCTATGTGAGTCAGCACCCTTTGGCACTGCTTGCTCCAGCAGATGTCCTGCCCTGCTTCTCCCTGCCAGTGTTATCTGCAGTCAGCATGAAGAAAAGGCTCTTTAATTGGCAGATCTCCAAGCTTTATTCCCTGAAAGCTCAGCTCCAGCCAGGCAACACTCCCACACAGCAACAACTCTGTCACTGCTTGACTTCCTTCCCGCCAAGGCCAGTAGTCACAGTCATGGCGTACTCTTGCTGCAGCCATCACTGCCAAGAAAAACAGGGCCTAGCAAACCTCTGCCATTATTCCTGCAGGAAACAGATTACATGTAAAAGCAGGCTGCAAATGATCAAGCCAAAATATCTTTCTATATTGTCCAGAACAGCTGCAATTTATGGGAATGCTATTTGTCTGGCATTATATAATAATAAAACCCCAACTCCCCTTCTGTGTGCCTCACACATCAAAGCATTTATATTTACATGCTAGACCAAGTCACTTCTCCTCACCAAGTCAGGAGGAACAGTAGAATAAAGTATAGCAACTCTCACACATCTCGTTTACAAAAGCACTGTAAGCACAGTAACATCCTTAATTACCTCTTCAAGGTGGTTACAAAGACCAAGAAAAGATGACTCTGTCTGTCTTTTACCTCTTTATCTGTACTTGCCAAACAGCTTCTGCTGAATCTCAAGTGCCGATTGTTGAAAAGCTACAGGTAAGATCCCATCTTTTCTTGAAGGTTTAGATAGATTTCCAGGTTACAGATGGGACAATTACCCCACAGTTGTTTCACTAGAAATCCTACTTTGATGTCATCTACAAAGGAGTTCTTCTAGCCTAGAGATGCTGTTTTGCAGTGGAAAATGTAGGTCCACATCATCTAAGATGGCCAGGCAGGAGGAGTAAGGAGGAATGAGGGAAAGATAACACTCACAGGTTTCTCTCCATTAGGTGTTTCTGGCCCAAACCTATCAATCCAAACCAAGTAGAACAATTTCAAGGAGTGGGTTATGAAAAAGATGATAGCTTTGTACTGAAGTTTTACTGACATATATTTATACTGATAGTTATACTGAAGTTTTTACTTCCTAAGTGTTTATTACATAGATTTTATATATTTGTTACAGTAGTATGTAATGTAGTCTTTTTACTATCATATTGAGTTTGTACTGCAAAATTAATTGCTCCTCTATTCCTCTTCTATCACACTCATTTTCAGATAATCTTTCACCATGGCCCCTATGCAGAGCACAGTCTACTTCCTCCTCCATCTTCCTTCAGCCTTTCTCTAGGCAACTGTTCTGAATATTTTCCTATCTTTTTTTTTCTTCCAATAATTACAATATACCCTATATCTGCATTAAAAACTGTTAAATGGGGGGGGCGTGATTGGGTGTGTGTGATGAGGGTGTTTTCTAACACATCTCTCTTAGTCTATAAAAGTTTTAAGGAAGCTACTGTATTCCTCTGATTTGCAAAATGATTTGACCATTTTCTGAGCTAAATCAGTAATTTGTGATAATGCACTAACGAGGAGGTCCACGACTCATTTTCCATTTATCAACCTGTCAGTATTACATGTTTTATCTAGCTGGTAAGTTTGCCGCTGACTCATGAATGTATGCAGTTCATATCATGTTAAACTAGATCCCTGCCAAGCTTTTCCCACCCTGATGCTATCTTCGTGGTCTTTTAGATTAACTGGAATTTTGGATTAAGTGAAAGCCTGAGGCATTTGACTAAGAAAATGAGATTAACATAGATGAAGTATGTTACTGAGGACTGCTAAACTAAAACCTCAGATGTGTAGATTACTCATTATTTTTTTAGCATTTAGATTTGCTGACTATTTAAAAATAATTAACTTTACGTGCTACCATATCTGGCAAAACTTCATCACTCCCTGATCCCTTTTGCTGCTGGATATCTCATTTTTACATGCTGCTTCCTCATAGGTTCTTTCTTTCTTCCATAAATTATATGTTTGTTCCACTAATTATGTGTTCTCTTTTCCATCTCATCCAATCATAAAACTGTTTCAAAGCATTCCTGTTGGACTAAACCTTGCATTCAAAGCAGACACAGACTAAACATCTTTCTTGGTTCTTTTCCAGATACTTATAATACTCAGTCGAGGAGTGAAATCCCATCCAGAAGTCCATATTGCTTAATTTATACAATCTCATCAGCAATCTGTGGTGGGCATAGCTCCATCTCTCACCTTTAATTATAACTCTGATACAAATATTTAATTATTTGGTGTTCCAGGTTGAAAAAAAAATAAATTTGTTGCACAATGATCATAGACATTGCACAATGGTTATAGCTTGCTCTCTGATTGTGGAAAGAAAAAGGAGAACAACTATTTAACAAAGATTCCTGGTAGGTGCAAATATATTTTCAGTCATCACATAGATTTTTCAGGTTTAGATTAGTAAATATAATGACTGCTTCATAATTTTGAGAAAGAAGTTGCAATTCTGTTCCAGCTCTGTCATCCTTTTCTTACCTTTAAACTAGAGAAACCAGTAATGAACTGATTTTTTTTTTTTTTTTGAGGGAGGGAGAGTTGTCTATATGTCTATTTGCTACATTGAAGACTAGAAGGTATCCAACATGCCGACAAATTATGTAGACAAAAAAGATTAATGTAAAGAAAGATTGATATAAAATCAGTGTATAGAGACAAATAAAGTAGAATATACTGCTTGCAATCAGAATCTTATCTCACTCTGAAGTTGCAGCTGACATTTACCATAAATAGTCTCAAGAGATCACTGCAGGCAGGATGAGTTTGAAATTCATTCATCTATACCCTACATTAAACCAGTATACTGGCTAGGTATCTGATTATTTCAAATATGGATTTTAGACCAGACAAAAGACAAGATTCAATATTTAGTTTACCAGATTACAATACTGAATTATGGTGAATATCCACATGGGGAATATTGACACCAATCTGCTTTATGTGTGATTTTCCCATCAAAATATATCGGAATAGTTGTACTTTGTTGTTTTTTGGTTATATGGGGTTTTTTCTTGAAACGTTGGCAATTGCTAGGAAATATGTTACAGATAAAATGAGAGGAAGGCACTAGCTGTTAGAGTGTAATAGTGCAGCATTTCCTAAGGTGCCTTATCCAAAGGCTTTCATATTCATATTACCTGTGCAAGCACCTAACTTCAACTGTTTGCAGAGCCATGGTATTTGGGAGTGGCAAACCCCAGAAGGGGACTTGGGAGCTTTTTCATCTGCAAAGGCCCTGTATTATCCTTTTAGCACTGTAAGAACCTTAAAGCCCCAAGTTCTTACTTTAACAATCCTCTTATGTCAGTGTGCTTTCCCTGTGCATACCTCAGGATCTGGATATTTATTACCTCAATCCTTTATATGTCTGTAAAACTATTAGATGCTGTGGCAGCCATTATCATAGTGTCCACAAACCTAGGGGCATAAACACAGATCTTTATCTGGGCCTATATTTACTACTGAAAAGAAAGGGGTGAAAAATCATACTTGAAAATAATACTCTTAATATTCATGTTGTTCCTCAGCCTTGCCAAAAAGTAGTGTGATAGAAGTCTGAATTCCGGAATCCTATAAGCATGTCCCAAGGCAAATCATATAGAAGAGTACAATTTTGCTTTCATCGTTTTCATTTGCAAGTATATTTTGCTTTGTGGTTGTTGATGATATGTATCAATGCTCTACTAAAATATTTTTTCTGGGCATGTTGTGTTTCTGAGGAAATTAAAAAGATGAAGACTAGGGCAAGCACCATATAAAAAGCTCAGGCCCTGATTAAGATGTCTCGTAAGCACATGCTTAATTTTCAGATCTGCCTGTGTTGAAATGTGTTTGAAGCTGTTTTTCTTTGAGTTAAACCATCTCCAGACTAAAACTTTCTCATCAGTGTATAGAACATGCATCTTTTACTAGCTATAGTAGTAACATAGTGCTATAGTAATACAGTAACTACACATATTCCTTCACCTTAGACATATTTGTACTACTACTGATGCAAAGCTTTGAACTTTATCAAAACACCTTTTGTACTGTTTAGACTTCTCATTAAAAAAAAAAAAA